>JAJLXO010000455.1:0-13642 GCA_030571375.1 Botryozyma mucatilis | reverse complement strand
TATTCTGATATTACAATAATTTAATAAAGTAGTAGAATAAATAAATTTATGAATATGCATAAAATATTTTGCCAGCATTTTTTAAAAGTTTTGTAAAAATTTTTAAATTAATATATCCTTAAACAACTTTTTATTTGTTTGTTTTTAAAAGGTGTAAATATTTTATTCTATAAATATATGGCCATTTCCCTCTCAAGTGGAAATTGTTTTAATTTGTAATTATATATTTAAACTTTTCCATACTCTGCATTTATTCAGTTTTTATAAGACTATATCAAAACAAAATATACTTTAATTACTAAATTCTTATATACTCACAATATCATTAAAATGTCTGCTATTTATATCGTTCAAAATCTTAGCCCTCTATGCCTAATAGTTTATTTGGGTATACAATTGGCATACATTTTGAAAACAATCATAGCTCAAACCTCTAATATTAGCACTGTGTATTACAATAATGCATTTATTGATGGTCCAATTGTTACGGACTTGACTGTTTATAATGCTAGAAACTTCGCTCTAATTGCATTACCAATATTATGTAATACGGCTTTACTTAGTTTAAACAATACTCATTTTAAATTAAGAAATAGTGAAAATTCACAATACTGTTTAGTCCTACTCATTTCTCTTTATGTAATTGCTATAATCTTACTCGGAAAGAAGTTACATCTACGCAGCAACATTTGGGAATTCAATAGGGTTTATTATCGTATACATGCACAAACTGACAAATCTGAAAGCATATTGTATAATAACCAATATATTTCTAAATATTATCAATTACATTCTCCTATTAAGACGGAAATTGTTTATGAACAGCATGGAGACCAAAAAGAGGAAGACCCTGAAATAAAGTCTCTCATACAAACACAAAAACAAAAGCATAATATAATAAAAACAAAAATAAAAGCAAAAGCAAAAGCAAAAGCAAAATCAAACAAATGTGCTAAAGTTTGTAACACTAATAGAAGCATTTTAATCAAAGCATTGAGTGAAAATGTTTATACGTCTAATAATAATAAAACTAAACCGGCTTTGAGGAAAAGGGTTAGCAAAAATAAAAAGGAAAAGGAAAATAAAAAAAAGGACAAAAAATCAAAAAAGTTAAATCATGAATCAAGTAAGATTAAGTTGCATTCAATTTGTAATAAACTTGAAAAAAATAATGCATTATTAAGAGTGCATATTCCAAGATCAAAGACAAAAAAACTTTAATATATTGCTTAATATGATATTTACTTTTATATATATATATTTTTATAGCCGTTCATAATAAATAATAGAAATACTTTTTATAACTATTTTGCAATAATTTATTTGCTTTATACTTATAAAGTTTATTAACATATAAAAAATAATATTTTTCTAAGATATATTTTATAAATAATGATATGTTTTTATGAATACATTTTCAACTGATGGATGGCTAAATAAAATAAAAAATTAAAAAAAAAATTAAAAAAAAGTTTTAAAGAATAAATGCAATCAATATTTTTTTAAAGTTCTTTTTAAAATTATTCTATTTTATAGAATATAAAATAAACAGATCTTATTTTTAGAGATTTAATTATATTTATATTAATAAATCAATCGTAAGTATATGAGATTTTTTCTTTATCTTTTTTTTTTTTTTTTTTTTTTTTTTTTTTTTTTTTTTTTTTTTTTTTTTTTTTTTTTTTTTTTTTTTTTTTTTTTTTTTTTTTTTTTTTTTTTTTTTTTTTTTTTTTATTATGTATTTTTGATTGGATTTTTCTATGCATAATTATATCTTTCTTTATTAAAATTTAAGTAAGTTAATTTGTTTTAATAAATATATCTACGGTTGTAATTTCATATTTGTTTTTTGTTTTTTTTTCCTTATTTTAAACTCTATTTTTAGTCAAATCAGCTTTGTTTAACTTTACGCAAATATTTTTATAATAATATTATATAAGCTGGCTTCAGCTGTTGTCGTAAATTATTTTTCCGAAATTGGATTTATAAGAATTATTAAAAGAGTTATAGAGTTCTTTCATTCAAAATATTATTTTTTTTGTACTTTTAGCCATATACTTTTCTTTTCCGTTAATATTTTTTTGGTATAGCATTTTAAAACCCTTTTCCTGCATCTGATAGCCTAAAAGCTAAAAAATAAAAAATAACGTCTATATATTGAAAAAGAAAATATTATGGTACATGTGCAAATTAAAAATTGAAATAAAATAAAAGTAAATAATTAAATTGATGATTAGATGTTAAATAAAACAAAGTGAAATAAAAGTAAAAAATACGTATTCTAGTTCTTAAGTGTTTATTTTTTTTTTTTTTGTTAAAAATATAAATATTTACTCGATTTCATTTGGGTTATAATTTTCAACAAGATCTTGCTTTTAGATAAAAACTTGTTTAAAATTTGTTTTGTTTTCTTATAAGTTTGTTTTTTTCCAAACTGAAAAGAGGTTGAAGATTTAATTTAAGATTTTAACTTAATGCTTAATATTTGTTTTATATTTATATCCTTTGTATTTATTATTTGTTATTTATGTATTTCTTAATTTTCTTTATTCATTTATAGTTTTTATATTTTAAAATTTTTAAATGAAAAATATTATAAAATAAAACCGTTTAAACTAAATTTAATTAAAACATAAAAATACATAAAAATATTAATGTAGAAAATTATCTATTAAGATAAAATCATTCTTTGAAATTCTAGCACCAAGAGAATATAGTATGGTCCAAATTAGACTAAACTATTGGAATTTTCATGACTGTTTAAAATATTAATAAGAAATACTAATTATAATGAAACACTTATGTTTTTTTTTATTTGGTAAACAAATAATCATGTCAAAAAAAAGTTTTTCCTTGCACTTATAATTAATTCAGTTATAACTGAATATCGAACCAAACAATAAAACCGGTATTCGGTTACAACAGATTTTTGAATTGATCATGAAAACAAAATAATTAGTTCATTTTGTTACCTTGGGAAAGTAAATTCTGATAATTAGTTCAAACTAAAGGTTTGCTCTCATTAAAGAGATTTACCATTTTTAAGTTTCTTATTATTCAGATTTATATGCAGAATTGTTTTTTGCTGCTAAGTAAAATGGATAAACCGAAAAGTCTTAAGCCGATTCTACGAAATCTTAATTTAAATCCCTTTAATGTAGTTTAAATAAAGCGTGCTGTGCCTACTCATAGCTCGTAAAAACCAGTTGTGCGATTGGAGAAAAATATTTTTTCCCCAAAAAAAACCAAGGAAAAGCACTTACAAATATTGTAAAAATCATATGAATTTTTACATAATTTCCAGATGACTAATATGTTGCCATGGTATCGTTCTTATGGAAAGTCAAATAAGTGTGAAGAATCATAGAAAAAAACTGAATTTAAATAAATAATATAATTCAATGTTTTTTAAGTACGTAGTTGAATTAATATTTATTTGTTTAGTTTTGAAAATTTAAATTATATTACATTAATTTAAATTTATTTAATTTTATTTACAGTATATTTCGTTTCTTAATTTCGCACAGCTTGATATATTTAAAAACTTTGAATATAACATATGTTAGATTTTTAATATTTTATTTAACAATTTCAAAAGGTTGTTATAGTAACGGTCTTTTTTTTTTCTTAACTACGTTTTACGAGCCTTGGTGAAAAGTGAAGCTGGATTGACTTTTTTAATTATTGTAATACCATATAAATACGTTGCACATACTTTTAGGGCTTTGCAAATGCGGTTCTGCAGCTCAAAAATATTATATAACTTAGATAAAAATAAATATAAACTCAGTACGGGTAAAATTAGTAATAAATCGACGTAAATACAAAATTAATTAGTAATAGACAAAATGCTTTTTTTTTTGCTTAGTCACTATAGTGACTTTGGTAATCATATGAAGTCCAATGGTGAACTGTAATGAAAGTTAAGAAAATAAATGATGTGGCACTTAAGAATTTATTTTACATTTATAATGTATAATTTATTTTATTTTTATACTATATGGTTTGCTTTACATGTATAATATATAATTTGATTGTGTTTGTTTGTAATTGATGTTAATTTCGTATAAACTTATTTACAATATAAGAATCATGTTGCTATACAAATGAATTGGTTGCTATAGAATCAGACTTTTCTTGAACCGCGCAGAACTGCATTTGCAGAACCCTGTACACTTTTTATATGGGAGTTAATATGAATAGTAGACATAGACCAAGTAAAGATCCAATATTCCATAAGTAACTAATATTTGCTGGTTGTGGACTGTTAATCGTATAACTATTGACTAGTGATAAAACGAGGTGACTCTTACGTACTGCCATATATTTTAATGAAAAAAACCTTATATAAACCTTACTTTATATTATATATTATAAATACCTATTATGATCTTAAGTAGTATGATGTTATATTAAAAAAAAAAAAAAAAAAATATTAGGAATCAAGTAAAAAATTCTCAATCCAAATAATACGTTGTAACCAGGACTTATTAACTGCGTTTGATGGGTCCTGGTTGTAACAGTTGCCGTAGTCAATTGCTGAGTAAACTAGGTTAGCAGCCATAGAATGGGCAGTTAAGAACCTTTTTTAAAAAAATTAGTATCGAATTGAATTTATAAATAAGCTTAACTTAATATAAAAATCTAATATTATCTTTACACTCTACTGAGGTTAATAAATGTATTTCCAATTAATTTGTTGATTGTCCTTTTTTTTTATATTTAATTTAATATGCTTTATTCACGTTAATGTAATAAATACTCTAATTTTATTAATAAGTTACTTTTAGCGACAGAGCAATACAAATTTAAGTTTTTTTCTTACAGCTTACATTTAACAAGCCTTGGTTAACAAGCAATGATAATTATATTGCACCACAAGCGCAGAAAAAATTTTAACTACAAAGATTGAAGATTCTCCCATAAAAAGTGAAAGGGCTTTATTTGTGATTCTAAAACTAAAGATTAATTGTATTACTTATAAAAAAAAATTATTTGTAATTTCATACATTTAGAAGTTTATTTAATTTTTAAATTAGCTAGGAAATTTTGAATTTAAATTTTGTGCTAGGATAATTTCTTAAAATTAAATAAGTATGTTTGGCTTTTAAGACAGTGGACATTTTTCAGCCGAATTCACTTGTTCTACGATGTTCGCACAAAGCTAATGTGCAGTTGAAGTGGTTTTCACGTAATTAAATTATGTAATTGCATTTGACTTATATCGTAATACGACTAATAAAAATTACAATTGCTAATTCTAGTTTAGAATCTTTTTTATTTTTTATTTAATGTTTTTTATTAATTCTCGTTTAAATGTTATTAATCATTATTTTTTTTTTCTACTTTGTTTATTTTTGTATGTTTTAATAAATTATTATAAATGAGTAATGAATTAATAATTATATTAACTCAATCTTTCTTGGTGTTGTATAGGAAAGCGTTATAAACAGCTTTGTATACAGCTAAGGATAGTATTCAAATAGTTAGCATTTACTATAATGATTTTTCTATGTAGTTAATATTACGATAGAAACTGCATATTTTAAATGCTAAGTGGAAAATAGCTATCAGAGTCAAGTATGGTAAGCAGTGACATCCTATGTTTTTGTAAAAATCTTAAATACCCATAGCAATCATTTTGATATCTAGGAAGTTGGAACCCGATATATTATAAAGCAAATTTTTTTTCAGATTTTCTCTTTTTTTATTGTTTCTCCAGCTTTTTTATTATTTATATTTCTTAAATTGATTTATTTAAACTTATATTCAAATTTATTATACTATTTAAGTTTCAAGGAATATGCTGAACTCTATTGCTAGTGCACACGCTACCTAAATAATCGCAAAATTATCTAGGCTTACTAAATTTCATATGATATGTCAACAATTCTTTTTACATGGTTAAAATAACCTCTAAAAATATATTGAAATTTACTCTTTTGTATTTAAATATTTTTAAAACTATTTTGAACTTTTCTTCATGTTTAATTTTTGAAATAATTCTATTCGTTGGGTAATATTTTTTTGGTTTTCGTTTTTCCTCTTAGCAGCTTTATGTTTGGCACAATAGTTAAAATGTATATATATTTAAATTGCTATTTACTTATTTATTATTATAAATGACATTTTTATATAATATTTCTATATATATAAATATGTACTTGCCAGTAAATATGTTTATCAAATTTACGCTATAAGATAATTCTATGGATAGATTACTTTATGTAAATAATAAAAGAATTGTTGTTATTTTAATTTAAGATTTATTTTTTTTACAGTTCAGTTCAAATTTCTATTTTACGGTTAATTTTTTATAAGAATACATTTATTAATCTTCTATATAGTTTTAATTTAAAATTTGATAAAAATTAATAAAAATCTAACGTAGAACCTAACAAGATTCCAACAAAGATAAACATATAAACCGAGTTTTAAAAATTAACGAAATTATATTGAAGCCTATCAATTCTGCTAGGTTTATATATTTTAGGGTTTCAAATTCATACCAATAGGGTTTCTACTTATTTCCTTTTTCTGTGTATGTATGTTATTTAATATTACAAAAGAATTATTTACCAAAATTGTGTAATTTATCTAATAATATTCTACTATATTTTAAATTAATTTATTAATATATTTTAATAAATTTTTCAAATTATCTTTTTATGTTTTCTCTTTTTGTTGTTCAAAAGTAGAAAATTTTAAATTTTTATTTTAAGATTTCCTTTCTCAAAGTGGTGTTTTTTAAAATTGCTAAATAAAAACAGAAAATGCACGTGAGGAAAAATTTAAATAAGCGCTCAAAAAAAAAAAAAAAAAAAAAAAAAAAAAAAAAAAAAAATAAATTAAAAAAAAAAAAAAAAAAAAAAAAAAAAAAAAAAAAAAAAAAAAAAAAAAAAAAAAATAAAAAAAAAAAAAAAAAAAAAAAAAAGAAATAATCAGGTAAAAAACTGATAGTTAAAATGTCAGGGGTTATTTCTTCAATAGCTTGGGTTCCTAGAGGGATTGCCGCAGAAAAGCCTATAAAATATGAATTCGATAATGAGGAAATGAAAAGAATATCGGAATTGGCCAAGTTACAATTAGAAGATGCAGAAGAAGACTATGAAAATGAAAAGGCTCAATATGATTTAAGCTTAATGGAGACATTAGATGACGATGAAGAAGATGATGATGAGGAGGAGGAGGAGGATGAAGAGGACTCAAACAATGAAGAAGAAATTACTGAAAGTAATGATAACAAAGATGAAGAAACCATAGATATGAAAAATAGGGATGACGAAGGGAATGATGCTATGGACCTTGATGACAATCTTGATGATAAAAAGGAAAAAATAAAAGAAGATAATGATGATTTAGCTGAATATAATTTAGATGATTATGATGATGAAGAAAAAAATAAAAAATCAGATAAAGGAATATTTAGTAATATTAAATCGTTATCATACTATGCACCGGGTGATTCTGATCCGTATGTTTCAATGGATAATTATAAAAAAGAAGTAGAAGCAGATAAGGAGGATTTAAAAATTTTGCCAAGTGATAATTTACTTATTTGTGCAAAAACTGAAGATGAAATATCTCACCTGGAAGTTTATGTTTATGAAGATTCTGTTGATGAGTTGAATAATGGAAATTTATATATTCATCATGATTTTATGCTTCCATCATTTCCATTATGTTTAGAATGGATTAATTATTCTATTAATTCACAATTGAATCCAAACAATGCTACAGAAGATTTAAAATCATCGTCTAATTTTGTAGCAGTTGGAACATTTGAACCAGAAATTGAAATTTGGAAACTTGATGTAGTTGATTCGGTTTATCCAGATGTTATTTTAGGGGATTCAGTTAAGGAAACAGGGAAAAAAAAGCCTACAGGTAAAAAAAAGAAAAAAGTGATTTCAAATGATTATCATGTTGATGCAGTTTTATCGCTTTCATCTAATAAATTACATCCGGCATTTTTGGCGTCAGGTTCAGCAGATAAAACAGTTAAAATTTGGGATTTAAATTCGTTTAAAAGTGTAAGATCTTTTAATTCGATTCATACAGATAAAATTTGTAGTATAGCTTGGTCACAACATGAAAATAGTTCTACAGCATTATTAACTGGTTCATATGATGGATCGGTATGTATAGTTGATGCTAGAACTTCAAATGAGGAAAAGGATGTATTAAAATTTTCTGTAGATTCGGATGTTGAAACAGTAAAATGGGATAATAAAAATGAAAATTATTTTTATGTTTCAACAGAATCTGGAAGAGTATCATTGTTTGATGCTAGAAATGGAAATAATAAGATTAAAAAATCTGGTAAACCAGTATGGACATTACAGGCACATGACGAACCTGTATCAACATTTTCAATTTCACCTAGTCATAATGGACTTCTTGCTACAGCTTCTACAGATCGTACAGTGAAATTATGGAATATTAGTGAAGGTAAATCACCATCTATGATTGCTAGTCGTAATATGGATGTTGGGAAAGTATTTTGTGCAAGTTTTGCTCCTGATCCGGAAGTTTCTCTTAGACTTGCGATTGCTGGTAGCAATGGTCAAGTTAAAATATGGGACACAGCAACTAATAAATCAGTGCGAAAAGCTTTAAATATTTCTGGGGATATAAAACAACCGGATAGGATTATTTCAGAGGATAGGGATGACGATGACGATGATGATGATGATGATGATATAGAGGATGATGTTTAATTTTTTTTTTTTAATTTCAATTGCGATAGCAATTGAAATTATAAATAAAAATTAAAATTAATTAAAAATTGTAAAAATGTATGAAATATTTTATATTTATTATACAGTATGTATTATAATACTTAATATCAAAAGTTAGATCTAACAGGAATAAATAAATAGAAAAAGAATGTAAATATATACTAAAAAAAAAAAAAAAAAAAAAAAAAAAAAAAAAAAAAAAAAAAAAAAAAAAAAAAAAGAAAAAAAAAAATAGTTTTTAAATAAAAAATTAACCACGGAAACGATCAAAATATTTCCATTGATCAGCAGGTGGTTCAACTTCAAGAGGTTTCCAAGGTTGTTCCTTTGCTAAACGATCTACTA
Organism: Botryozyma mucatilis; assembly: GCA_030571375.1. Lineage (NCBI taxonomy): Eukaryota > Fungi > Ascomycota > Trigonopsidomycetes > Trigonopsidales > Trigonopsidaceae > Botryozyma > Botryozyma mucatilis. Next base: position 4,556 of record JAJLXO010000455.1, on the reverse strand, counting down.
AACTAAGTTCAGTTTTCGCTTGTAATATAACTTCTTCTATTAAACCATCAGCAATTTTTTCTTCAATTAATTCACGATTTTCATTTTCCTCTACAATTTTTAGTCGTTGTTTTGTTAAATTTTCTAAAGAAGTTCTGTATACAGATTCTTGAGGATATTTAGATTTAAGAGATTCAAGTGTTAATTTGTAAATCTCTATTAACATAGGACGTGGATTTTCAATAGTGTTGATACCCGTTAAACCGGTGGGGACTATAGTTAGTTGTGCATTAATATATAATATAATATGAATATGTAATATAATATGAATATATAATATAATATGAATATGTAATATAATATGAATATATAATATAATATATAATATAAGTAGTATATAATATTTAAATAAATGCTATCTTTTCCTTACTACAACACAAAAAGTAAACAAAGTAAATAATAATAAATAAATAAATAATATACTATAAAAACACTCAAATGTGATACCCCTTAACTGGAGTCAAAAAGAAATCATAACAAATATTATGTAATAGTATTAATAATATAAAACAATAATATTAAGTATGATATAGAATATATAGAGAAATAAAATAACCATAGTACTAAATAGATTAAATGTATAATACTACACATTATACATAATACAAAAATAATTCATATAATCAAAATACTCACTTGGTTTGTAAGCTAATTTTAAAAATTGAGTAAATCTCATTTTGTTATTAGTATGTATTTTGTTATTAATATGTATTTTGTTATTTCTATTATTATTGTTATTATTATTTTTTCTATTAGTATTTTTATTATTATCACTAATAATATTTTACTTTTATCAAATAAACGTTATTTACTATAGTCAGACGCTTTAAAATATGGTTGTTATGACTATTGTGTTTCTATAGAAACATATTTAATCATTTATTCTATTGGTCAATTAATTAAATATCGTTTAAACCCAATTAGGTTATTAAATATCCTAAAACGAATTTTGTGTCGCACAAAGTTTGTTTTTTTATTGGCTCGATTACAAATATTTATGGAAGAGTGGAGAATGTTTTGTTTATTTTTTTGCATATAAAATCCCACAACATTTTCTTTTTTTCCTTTTTTTCTTTTTTTTGTAAACAATATATTTATTATTTGTTTATTTTTTATATTTTTACTTTTTTTTTACTCTTTTTAACTCTTTTTTACTCTTTTTCTACTCATTCATAATGTCTCAATATATAAAAAAATTCTATCCTGAAGAAACTTATTTTGAAATTATTAATGGTCAATTTTTTGCTGGTAAAAATGCTAAATATTGTATGCTTGATTTACCACAAGCTAATGATATTTGTAATGAATTATCAACTAATAATCAATTAATTTCATCTAATTTTGATAATGATAGTATCAGCGACATTAATAGCGAAATGGAACAAGACAGCGATAATGATTATGAAAGTGAAAATGACGATGAAAATGAAAATGAAAATGAAAATGAAAATGAAAATAAACTAAATCCTTTCGATATATTAGAAATTGCTTCTAAAGGTGTTCTTTCTGATTTTCTTATACCAAAAGGTAATGTATATGGTATAGCTGGTGATTTTTCAATTAAAGAATTAGGTGGTTCAAATTCTGGTATAATATCTGATTATATTACCCCTGAAGGATCTTTTCATTGGAAAAGAATAATCGCTTTTACAAAAATTGATTATTTCCCCTTAAAATGTAGATTATATGATGCCGTAAATGATGTAACTGATTTCCATGGTAAAGAAAATTATGTTGCTTTATTCTTATCAGGTCATTTACGTATGCTCACTTTATATTGTTATGAATCTTCAAATACAGTCGAATACTGTTTTCATGTCGAACAATCAATTGTTGAAACTATTAAAGCTTCTGGTGTTAATCAATATTCTGCTCAAATTTTAACTGAATATATCTTAAACCATCCAAAAGGTTTTGGTTTTAGTAAAAATGATAGTTCAATAATTGAATGGTTAACTTCTATTGTAAATCATCCTTATGGATATCCTTTTATTTTAGCTGTTGAAGCATGGACCTATGAATCATTTGTTGATAAATTTGGAAATTCTACTGGTGATAAATTCTCACAAATATTTGGTTTTGTTAATAATTATTTTGCCGTTCCTGATGATCTTCCAACTGGTGATTTTTCAAAAAATGAGTTACTAGATAATATAATACTTAAAGATGATTTAATTAATGTTCTTATCGAAAATAAATATAAACATTATATAACTATAAAAAATATAGATGATCTTTCCATACTAAATTATCTTTTAAAACCCTCAGTTCGTTCAACCCCTTTTGCATCTGACCAAAATATAGACCTTGGAATTAAATTAAGTGAAGTTGGAATCATCATGGAAAAACCTCTACCTCCGGATACAGATAATTTTACTCCTTATATGACAAGCTCGTTAATTTCTATATTCCTACAGGATTTTGTTACCGATAATGCTCTGCATGAGGATTTCCTAGCTGCGAGACGGATTTGTAGATGGTGGTGTGCTGCTCCTCCAACCACTTCATTGGACTCTTTATTTTGGCAAACTTTGAAAAGATCACAAACTGTGCCAGCTTTACGCATGTTTAGGGGTATTACTGATAATTTACTTGATTTTGAAATTATTGATATAGATTGCGTTTCTAAGGAATCTGATGCATATTCCACATGTTTTTTCGACTACTTATCTGCTAAAAGTATGGCGTATGATCTACTCTTGGAAAGTTTATATTGCAATTTAGCATGGTATTGGGGTGAATATTTAAAAATATACAATCGAAGTTTTGGAAACCGCAGAATCGAAGACAAAATATTTAAATCTTTGAAAAATTTTGAACAGTTTAATAATACTTGTGATGATGAAGAAGATGGTATGACTTTAAGACCAGAAACACTTGTGGCTACTGTTTTAGGAATTCCCGATATGCCCATATGTCCATATAAACACACTTCTCCAAGATTCTCACCCTTTTTAAAACTTGCTATACCTTCTAATAGTATATCTTTAGAGAGAGTAAATGATGAAGTTATAAAGTCGTGCAATTATACTTTAATTCATGCATCTAATAATTCTTTTCAAGTAATACCTGGTAGAATTGTTCGTCCTCCCATGTTATATACTTCTATCAAGGCTACAGGATTACTAGCGAAAGGTCAAACTATAGATGATTTCATATTAGGTCCTAGAGACCAATGGATTGATGCTGATGCTATTCCCGAATTAGATTCCTTCAATGAAGCAATCTAGTATTTTGGACATAGGAATGTTTTAGTTAAAAATGTAATGAAGTGATGTATATAATTGATTAAATGTTTTATATTATTGTAAATAATTTAAGTTTTATACAAATAAAATATAAATATAATAAATATAATAAATAAATAATAAATATGACAACTCTATTCTTTATAAATCTCTTCAAGAGTAGATTTAATTTCATTTAATAAGGATACGTTTTCCTTTTCAGTGCCAATTGTAATTCTTAAAGCACCCTCACAACCATATTCAGTACCTCTAAATCTAATAACTACATCTTTATGTTCAGCAAGTCTAGTATACAATTTTAAGGCAATTTCATTCGAGGGTTTTCCTGATTCAGTTGGAGAGTCTAAAATTTGTAACAATATAAAATTAGAATCTCCTCCACCTATAATTTTTCCAATTCCTTTAATCTTTATAATCTCTTTAAGTACAAAAGATCTTTGGTTTAAAGTTCGTTCACGATTAGCTTTCATCAAAGCAATTCCTTCGGAAGATAAAGCACGTTGAGCTAAAGAAGCAGTGACAGAAGAAATATTATAAGGTGCTTTCATATTATTTAAAAGTGAGATTACTTCTGATGAACCATAAGCCATCCCTAAACGAATTCCTGCCATTCCAAATGCCTTTGATAATGTTTGAAGTACTACTAAATTAGGATATTTAGTAACAAATGGAGATAAAGAGGCTCCTGATGGGGCAAAATCAATATATGCTTCATCAACTACTATTATTCCATTAAATGGGTGATTAAGTAGTTTTTTAATATCTGAACGTGATAAAAGGGAAGCAGTTGGATTACCAGGAGAGCAAAGATAGACAATTTTTATTTTAGAATCATTATCTATTACTTTAATAATAGAATCAACATCTAATTGAAAAACTTCACCGGTTGATGTTTTTGGAAACAAATTTACTTTTACAACTTCAATATCATTTACTTGAGCAGAAACTCCATACATACCATATGTTGGAGGACAAGTTAATAATTTATCTTTTCCTGGATAACAAAAACAACGAATCACACTATCAATTGCTTCATCTGAACCTACTCCTAAAAAGATGTTATCTATTTTTAAATCTTTAACATCATTTTCGACATAATTTGAATTTTTATATTCAGAATTTCTTAAATTACATAGTAATTCTTTTACTTCAGGATGACGGGGATCTGGGTATCTATGTAAATTTTCTTCACCTTGAGTTTTAGAAACAAGTGAAGGTCCGAATGCATTTTCATTTGCATCGAGTAAAATACCTGATGTGTAGTCACTA
>JAJLXO010000454.1:0-13669 GCA_030571375.1 Botryozyma mucatilis | reverse complement strand
AAAAAAAAAAAAATAAAAATAAAAATTAAAATAAATAAAAAATAAAAATTAAATTTTAAAATAAATAAATAGATAAATAAAAAAATAAATTTTAAAATAAATTTTAAAATAAATAAAAAATAAATAAAAAATAAATAAAAATTAAATTTTAAAATAAATGAATAAATAAATAAATTTTAAAATAAATAAAATAAAAAAAAAAAAAAATAAAAATTAAAATAAATAAAAAATAAAAATTAAATTTTAAAATAAATAAATAAATAAAAATTAAATAAAAATTAAATAAATAAATAAAAATTAAATTTTAAAATAAATAATTTAAAATACCAGATATATATTATCCCAATTGACAGTCAGATTCTGAATTAAAAAACCCGATTCAAGAAAACCAATTCCTGTTTGTTTATTGCTTCTAAAATATAGTATTAAATAAAACTATTACCAATATGCATTAATTTAAATTATTTGTATGCTTAATTGATCGTTTTATAAACGAGTTACAATGTTCTATTGTAAATGCTGTAAATAATATATTTAAATATTTTAATTAAATTTATAAGTCTAAAGAGATTTCAAATATACTATAATATATTTATTAAACAAATAAATATTTATTGTTAGTGTAAATAACAACTATACAAGTATGTAAATTTACAAAAAGAAAAATTATTAATTTATTTTCTTTAATTTTAAGATACTAAAAACTTGTCTATGAATTATTTATTTATTTACGTTTATAGCCTTGTTTGTAAATTATTGTAAATTATTGTAAATTATACTAAAATAGGCTTTACGATAATTAATTCACTTTGTGTAAAATTAGTTTGGTGGAGATAATCGGCTGTCAACAGTTGCCTAGCAATTAAATTCTTAAAACGACATTTGCTCGTTTTTGCGTGTATTCAATTTGGACACGAATACGTTGTCTAATTTACGGTAATAGAAAGCTACTTTAGTTTTAGGTATGAATTATATCTCCATTTGTATATGATATTATAGATAGCATGAGTATATAGATTAGATTAGTTGTAGATATTTATTTAGAGGATTTATGTTAAAATGTTAAATTAAAATACATTTTAAAATAAATGTTAAAATATTAAATAAATGTTAAAATATTAAATAAATGTTAAATAAATGTTAAAATATTAAATTAAATATATAAATGTTAAAATAAATGTTAAATAAATGTTAAATAAATGTTAAATAAATGTTAAAATATTAAAATATTAAATTAAATAAAATTTTAAAATAAATGTTAAATAAATGTTAAATAAATGTTAAAATATTAAAATATTAAATTAAATAAAATTTTAAAATAAATGTTAAATAAATGTTAAATAAATGTTAAAATATTAAATTAAATATATAAATGTTAAAATAAATGTTAAATAAATGTTAAATAAATGTTAAATAAATGTTAAAATATTAAAATATTAAATTAAATAAAATTTTAAAATAAATGTTAAATAAATGTTAAATAAATGTTAAATAAATGTTAAAATATTAAATTAAATGTAAAAATATTAAAATAAATGTTAAAATAAATGTTAAATAAATGTTAAAATAAATGTTAAAATATTAAATTAAATGTATAAATGTAAAATAAACGCTAAAATATTGCTAAACTATTGTTAAAATAAATGTTATAATGTTAAATAAATACAAAAAAGTAAATACGTTATGATTCAAATGAATGAAATAAATAATTAATATAATAATCTATTAGATGCGTAGCAATGTATTCGATTTCTATAATGCGTGTGTAGATAAATAAACATGCAGTAGAATTTTCTAATAAGTAATATTATGTAGTTTAATTCTCAATAGTCAATTGATCCTAAATACTATAGAATGAACTATTTTTTATAATAAATATATTAACTATTTAACAAGAATTACTCGGTTGGAAATGCACAAGATGCAAAATTTTGTTTAGTAACACTAGATGATGGAAAAACATCAAATTCAAAAATATCCATTGGAACGCCTATAGTAGTGCAAGAATTTGGAACATCAACAATACCAGCAATATGTCCTTGTACTGGTGCAGAACTTAATAATAAATAAATTTGATAATCATTATAACCAAATCTTCTAAAATATTCAATTACTCTTAAACATGTTTGACGATATGCTGTATTTGTACAAAGAAAATGTTGTTTACCTTCTTCATCAACAGAAAATCCTTCAAAAGTTAAATATCTATTTGGTCCATAATGAGGTTCAACAGGACCTGGAATATACATTGGTGATTTCATATTAAGTTGTTTAATTCCATTTTTCATTACTTTACATTTTATAGTTATAACACCAGCCATTTCAATAGCTCCACAAAATGATATTTCACCATCTCCTTGTGAAAAATGTAAATCACCAATAGATAATTTAGCTCCAGGAACATGTACAGGTAAATAAACTTTTGATCCTCTCGAAAGATTTTTTATATCACAATTTCCTCCATTTTCTGGTCTTCCAGGAATAGTTCTTGCTCCTTCTTCTGCAACTCGTTTTTGTATTTCTTTTGATGCTAATATACCAGCAAATGCACCTTTAGCATTTGGTAAATTTGCAACTACACAATGTGGATGTGAATGAGTTTGCTTTTGATCATACTCTTCTACAAGTTCTTTTTCTCTTTTATTCCAAGTTGATAAGATTTCATGACTAGGTGCTGTTCCTATAATTCCAGGATGTATTAAACCAGCAAATCTAACCCCAGGTATATGTCTTGATGAACAATGGATTCCTTCAAAATCAAATATTGCTTTTGCTGCTTTTGGATAATGTTCATCTAAAAATCCTCCACCATTTTCTTTAGCAAAAATACCACAATATCCCCATGGTTGATCTTCCCTTGGTTGAACATCTTGTATTTCTACAATTAAAACATCTCCTGGTTCGGCTCCTTTTATTTCTAATGGTCCAGCTAGATAATGAATTCTAGTAAGATCAACATTTTTAATATCATCTGCACTATCATTATTTTTAATTTGTCCTCCAGTCCAATCTAAACATTCTAATTTAACTGTTTCGTCTTGTTCAATACTAGCAGCAAATGGGATATCAGGATGCCATCTATTGTGCAATCCAGCTTGCTCCCATGCTGGTTTATCTAATGAAACTTGTACTGCTTTTCTAATTGCTATTGGTGCCATTGGATATTTTACTATTATTATTATAAAATACTATATATTTTTTTACTGTTTATTAATGATTAATATCTATTATTTGTTTATTCTCATTTTGAAAATTGTAATACATTTCTACTCTTTATATACTCTTCTCATCTTATCAAAATGATAAAGATGAAATAAATTTAAACCAAAAAAAAAAAAAAAAAAAAAAAAAAAAAAAAAAAAAAAAAAAAAAAAAAAAAAAAAAAAAAAAAAAAAAAAAAAAAAAAAAAAAAAAAAATACTAAAATTAATAATCAATTTATAAAAATCTAATCAATCGATTAATATAAATTAATTTAAAACTAACGTTCAAAAGAATAAATTTTAATTTTAAACTCCTGATTAGTTGACAAAATAATATTTATTTACTTTATCAGATGCTTAGATAAAAGAAAAATAATTTATTATTTTTGACTTGGGAGGAATAAATCAAGTAAAGATAAGAGTTCCTATGACTACAAATTATTTTGTTCATCTACTATGGATTTGATTATTTTGATAATTTCAATATATTGAGACTTGTATAATTTATTATTTAATTATCTTGTTATTTATTATTATTATTATTGTTATTTATTATTATTATTTTATTAAGATTATAGTAAATTATTTTTTTTTTTAATATATTTTTTGTTATTATTTATTATAGCTGTTGTATTTTTTGTTATTATTTATTATAGCTGTATTTTTTTTATTATTTTTTTGTCGGCCCGCGGCAATTTTAAAGCTGCCGCGCACTATATTTAAAAATAAATAATTAAAAGTAAAGCAAAGGTTGCCGTTTTCGGCAGGTATTTACAATTTATAATTTATAATTTATTTTTATTTTAATAGTTTTCTAGGCTTGCCGTGAAATCGGCAAAAAATCAATTTATTATCAGTAGTAAAAAATTAATAGTAATTATATAGTTTGAATTTTGTAATAATATAGTAGTAAGATTATAATAAATACAACGGCCGATGAGCATCGCTTAGTAAAAATTATCGGTCTAAGTAATTATCTTTTTTCTAATTAATATACAGTGCTAATTATTTGTTTTTTTTAGATTGATTCAATACCCTAATTATTTTTTCTTTTTTTTTTTTTTGTTTCCCCCATCTAAATGTCATTAATCTTGATAAGATAATTTTAAACATTTCAGCGTAGTACTTTATAAAATATAGTAATAGTAATGTAATAGAAATTAGTAGTGATTTATTATATATTTTAGATTATAAATTCATGATTTAAAATTATGTATTTCCTAAAAGATAATAAAATAAATATATAAATCAAAATAAAATAAATAAAAAAAAAAAAAAAAAAATAATTATTGATAGCGAGCGTATCTTAAAATTAACTTAATCTTTCATTGAAATAAAATTTCAAAAATTAGATATAAGTGTGCCTTTAGAACGTATTTCCATTTTTTTTTTTTTATTCAGAAAGAATTTGAACTTAAATAATAAATTCATATAACCGTTAGTAATATTTAACATATAATTCAAATAACTTATAACCAACAAACTTATATTTAACATAGAATTCAAATAAATTATAACCAAACCAACTTATATTTGGAACAAATTGTATTCTAATTAGTGAATAATTATTAATAATGGCTGTTCTAAGTCAAGGATTCGGATATGGCATTGTTCTTGGTTTAGGATTTGCATTTGCAATTGTTATGATTGCAGTTACATATGTTTTAAGTAGATATGTAGGAGAAGTCCAAGATTCAGAACATTTTTCAACAGCTTCAAGAAGTGTTAAAACTGGTTTAATTTCTGCCGCAGTTGTTAGTAGTTGGACTTGGCCTGGTACATTATTAACGTCTTCGGGAATGGCTTATGAATATGGTGTTGCCGGTTGCTTTTGGTATGCTGTTGCATTTACTATTCAAGTTACATTTTTCGCAGTATTAGCTATTCAAGTTAAAAGAGTTGCACCAGGTGCTCATACAATTGTAGAAATTGTTAGAGCTCGTTTCGGACCAGCTGCTCACTTAGTATTTTTATTTTATGCCTTAGGAACGAATATCATTGTTTCTGCAATGCTTTTACTTGGTGGTTCACAAGCTATCTCATCAATTACTGGAATGCACGTTGTGGCTGCTGGATTCTTACTCCCTCTTGGTGTATGGCTTTATACTGTATCTGGTGGTTTGAAATCAACTTTCCTATCAGATTGGACTCATACTGTCATTGTCTATATAGTTATATTAATAACTCTTTTTGTTGCTTATTGTGGTTCTTCTCAAATCGGTTCAATCGATAAAATGTATGATTTACTTACCCAAGTTGCAACTAGACATCCCTCAACTGGTCATAATGGTTCATACTTAACTTTAGCTAATCGTGACGCTCTTTTCAGTGGTTGGAACATAGTAATTGGTGGGTTCGCAACCGTATTTTGTGATCCTAGTTATGGACAAAAAGCCATTGCTGCAAAACCAGTTTCTGCAATGAAAGGATATTTTGCCGGAGGTTTAGCTTGGTTAATTGTTCCATGGGCAATGGGATCAGCTGCTGCTTTATCTTGTCTAGCTCTAATTGATAATCCAGTTTCAGTGGTTTATCCTAATGTAGTATCTTCAAAGGAGGTTTCAGAAGGAATGCCCTTATTATATGGTATGGCTGCCCTTATGGGTAAAAGTGGTGCATCCGCTGGTGTATTAATTCTATTTATGGCTTGCACTTCCGCAACATCGGCAGAATTAATAGCCTTCTCTTCTGTTATGACTTATGATGTGTATCGAACTTATATTCGACCAAAAGCCACTGGAAAAGAATTAGTTAGGGTAACTCACATTTTTGTATCTATTTTCGCTATAGCAATGGGAGCACTTGCCGTCTTATTCAATTATATTGGTATTACTATTTCTTGGATTCTTACTTTTATAGGAATCGCTTTAGGACCGGCAGTATTTGGAATCACTTTAACATTATTCTGGCCTAGAATGAGCAAATGGGGAATGATACTGGGTTGTCCATTTGCTTCAATTACTGGTGTTGTATGCTGGGTAGGATCTTGTTATAAATTCTCCGGAGGGATAGTTAATAAAACTACTTTAAACACTCCTTATGCAGATGCAGTTGGAAATTTTGTCGGCTTATTCTCAGGATTAATTTACATTGTGATCATTTCTTATATTAAACCAGAGCATTATGATTTTAAAACACTAGATGATAAATTCATTGCAGGCGATGATTCAACTGTAAAAGAAGTTGAAGATTTTAAAGTTCACTCTGAAGATAAAAAAGAATTAGACAAGGCTTTGAAAATAAGTATGATTGCTGCTTGGGTTGTATTTTTCGCTCTGATTATTGTAATGCCACTACCAATGTTTGGTTCAAATTATATTTTCTCAAAGCCATTTTTCAGAGGCTGGATCGTGGTCATAATGATTTGGACTATATGCGCTGCCTTATATATTACTTTCTATCCTTTATATGAAAGTAGAGATGTTCTAATATACTTATGCAAGATTGCAACTGGAAAGGAAAAACCTAGAAAGCATCCAAAAATGATTGCCGATACTATAAATAGTATAGAAAGAGCTGATATTAGTGATGTTGATGTTACAAGTGTTTCAGTATCAATAGGTAAAAAAGAATAAATCGAATTTTATTCTTTAAAATGATCTTTTCAAATGTTAATATAAAAATTGTTTAGTATATTTCAATTTATTTTTTATTTTATTTTTTCGTTCTATAAAATAAAAATATTTTGCGTTTTTCTTCTTTTTAATCTGATGTTTTGTCCATTTATAAATAATAAATAACCTGATGTACCTTCCGAATTTCTAGCTTATTAGTAATATATGTTTCTTACTATGTAATTTCATTAAATAAAAAACAAAAAAAAAAAAAAAAAAAAAAAAAAAAAAAAAAAAAAAAAAAAAAAAAATGTTTCCCTCATTAAGTTTAAAATAAATCTAATGGTAAATTTGTAAAGTCATCATCTAAATCCACTAGCAAACCATCATTAACTTGTACTATATTTGTATGAATAATATTGTTTTGATCCTCAGTTGTTTCTTGTAAATTATTAATATGTTCTATATTAACCGGCAAATTGTTAATTTGGATAGCATTCTGATCTAGTAGATTTTCTCTATTTTTAAATCTAAATTTAGTTGTTCCTTTTTCTATGTAACTGGTGTTCTTATTTTCTTCTTCTTCAATATGATTTTCTTCTTTATTATTATTATTCAGATTTACAATATGGGTGCCGATAACAGAATTTAAATTAGAATTATTATTCAATTGTGATTCATTTACTATCTCTTCGTCATCATCTGAAATCTCGCTGTCGATTTCGTGAGTTTCCTCCAAAGCAACAATCTTTTCAGGTTCTTTTAAATCTGGAATAAAAGATAACACAAGCTCTAAATTATTTAATGCCCCGGCCATTTGTTCAGAACCTATAGATGAAACCCTCAACATCCATCGATAATTTTTCAATGAGTTACGAATAAACTTCGCTTCTTCTTCTTCCAACGCTGTAACTAATAAAAGAGCACCAAAGCTACCGATTAAAGCAAAATTAGAACTGGCAGAAGAATGCCAGAAACCTTGCACATGTTCAGGTCTTAAGTCTCTTACAAAATTAAGAGCAGCAATTAATCTTTCCTTGGCCGCGTTTCTACAAACATGAATCAGATCAGCAGAAGTGCTGGATAAATCTAACGAATGTATTATTCTCCTGTGAAGAGTGATTTCTGCTGATAAATAAGCTAGATATAAAAATCCATTTGATGAAAATTTTCGACTTTTTATACTTGTCATTCGAATATTTTCTGGAATTGACTTAGCCCAGTTTTTAAGTTCTTCTTGTAATGGGCGAGCTACTTGGAGTATATCTATACAATCTGTGAGATTTTGCAATGAAGCTGCAGAAAATAAAGATTTTAAAATATTATTTAGTATACCAGTTAGATAAACCATATATTGAAAAATAAGTTTACCATTTTCAATATCACTACTTCCTTCAATGTCATTATCCTCTATAGGTTTATCAGGAAAATCTTCATCCGTTAAAGGTTTTACTAGCCAATTATCACTAGAATTTAAAAAAGGAGGCCGGGAATGAGATAAGGAATTCCATTTGTCTTGAATCCATAAAGCCCATGCGAGTCTTCTTCGAAGTTTTCGTTCCCATCTTGGTATTTTCCAATTAGTACAATCTAAATGAAGTCCTAGATCTTCTGATAAGGCAACAACTTGTGCTAACAAAGTCCAATTTTCGTTATAAGTTGACCTCTGTTTTTGCAGTAATAATAAACCAGCTTGCACCGTAGATAATTTTGGATGTTTTGTTACTTCATTGAATGAATCAAGTGCAAGCTGATATATTTTTTCAGCATTTGGTTTAGAACCATCATCTTGAGGTAGATTAGGTGCATAAGACCACCAACCTAAAGCAAGAGCATAGATTGCACCTAATAATGGAGGAGAAAATTCTTTATAAGATCTTTTATATTTTTCCAAGACAACTTTTTTATGTAAAATAGGAAAGGAAGGGTGTATTATACGAAAATACAATTCTACTAAAGAAGAACTATATGGAGATACTAATTTTTCAATGGACTCTAACTGTCTTGAAATATTTTCATTACCTTCAATAGAATGATCTTCTTGCATAAGAAAGATTGCGTCGTCATTTGCTCTACGTAATCTTAACCCAAGTGGTAAAGACCCTTCAGCAGCTTCTTGTCTAATATTAAACTCTACTCGATTTAATAAAGAATAATCCAACATATTCGTAGGTCCTACAAGAATAGAGCATCTTGAATATTGTAACCCAAGAGTTTTCTTTAATAAAGAAGGTCCTTTAAGAGAGGCATAATCTCCTACTGTTGTAGATTCTGTTGTTTTATTTTTGTTATTATTTTCATTTTGGTATTTATTGTCTATGTTGTCATTAATATTCATATTAGAGGTATTTGTAATATTATTACCGTTGGTAGCATTAGGAGAATTATAAGCGTTATTTCCTAAATCAATATTTGAGATGTCATTTGGAGATAAAGAAGTTGTTTTTTTACTTTTATTATTTTTACTTTTAGTCTTATTATTAATGTTATTACTGTTAAGAGATAAGCTTGAGTTTTCATTTTCATTTAAAAAATCTTCATTTGAATTTAATCGTCTTTTTTTTCTTCTTTGTGGTTCTTCTACAAAAGTACATGATTCATTTCTGCTTTTACAGAATACACAAATGCTTTCATTTTCTATAAAAACACATTTTGATTTTCTTCTTCTGCATTTATCACATGGTCTTTCTTTGTAACTTCTTGTGTTATTTGTATTGCTATTATTATTGTTATTATTTCTTAAACTACCTTTAGAAGCAGGAGACATTTCTTTTAAATTATAAGTTTCATCATGGGTATCGGATTCATTTGGTATTATATTTCCTGAGTTTGTATGAATAGTTTTATTGTTTTTATTGTTCGTTTGTTTTCTAGAGTTAATCCTATTGTTTCCTGAGACAATAACCGAGGAAGACAGAGGTTCTGCTGTGAGAAACACCATAATTATTAAAATCTTTTTAATAAATTTTTAAAAGACTTTGATTTAATTTTCTAAATCCAAAATTATAAAAACTGAAATCAACCAGGAAAACGCCAAAAAAAAAAAAAAAAAAAAAAAAAAAAAAAAAAAAAAAAAAAAAAAAAAAAAAAAAAAAAAAAAAAAAAAAAAAAAAAAAAAAAAAAAAAAAAAAAAAAAAAAAAAAAAAAAAAAAAAAAAAAAAAAAAAAAAAAAAAAACTCTAAACCTGCTAAACCTGCTAAACCCCCGTTATTTCCATAATAGTCATAAATCCTCAAACGGATGCCAAATTATTAATAGATTCCAAATTGTAAATTAAATAATGCCATATAAAAGCTATTTCCTATTTTGTCTTACAATTAAATTCTGTTAATGCTAACTAATACTATTACTATGTACTTTGTATTAGTAATCACGGATTAGCTACACACCAATCAAATTTGTTCAGCTCATATTGTTTTTGATTTTTTATTTTATTTTTATTTTTATCAGTATCTATATTATTCATATCGCCTCTCTATGGAAACATATTCTGTTGGTCTGTTTGCCTAAATGGGTAGAAAATGAATATTATATAGTAAAAAATAAGAATTGGTAATAGTAAATAAAGTTTAATACGGTTAAAGATTTTTTGGTTTTTTAAATTGTAAGAAAAAACGACAAACGCAATAAAAAAAATTAATTAATTTTTAGAGAAAATAAGATTTAATTGTTTCTTTAATTTTTATTTTTAGAGAAAATAAGATTTAATTGTTTCTTTAATTTTTATTTTTACAGATTATTTTTTTGAATTTTAAAGTACATATGCTTTAATCCTTTATTTTATATAACTATTCAAAATATATATTTATATATGGTAAATTTGTAAACAAATACATATTTCTCAATAGGATAGGAGATTTGGCAATAATTTTTCTTTATTTATTATTTTTTACTACACAATTGTTGATTCTGATCTATTGCATATGCAACTTTGTAAAGACAAATTACAGTAATTGGAAATTTTTTAATTTATAAATCACTTGAAATAATCTTGTATGTAAATTTATCTTAAGTAATTATTTTTTTGTGCCTAGTTTTTCGTTTTGAAATAAGTAAAAAATAAAAAAAAAATTTAAATCAGTAAATTTGTTTGGAATTTATAAAAATAAGTTCCCTTTATATAATGATTATCTAAATATGTTATGGATTTGAGTTTTATTTAACAATTATCAGATTTTATCATTTACAATATCAAAATAATTTAAAATGCACTGTTAATCTAACTATCTATTTTATATAATAAAAACTAAATAAAGTATGATCTTTTTTTTTATCCACCCTGTTCTTTGTTAAAATATATATAAGCAACTTCAAGGGCTCCTGTGACGTTTAAAAAGCTCACGAACGAAAAGTTCTCGTAAGAAATCTTCCATTTCAGGAAGAAAAGGGGATTTATTTTTATTTTTAGATAAGAATAAAATCTTATATAATTTATTATAATTAAAGTGTCCTGACTTTATTAAATCAGATATATCGTGTATATTATTGTAATCAAATTTGGTTGTTTTATGGGTTTTTGAACAAACTGAAAACTTTTTTGTATCAGCAAACAAAATTGAAATATCATACACTTCATCATAATTTAAATAATCGAGACTAAAAATATTAGATAAATCATAAACGTTATCATAGTTTAAATAATCGAGACTAAAAATATTAGATAAATCATAAACGTTATCATAGTTTAAATAATCGAGACTAAAAATATTTGATAAATCATAAACGTTATCATAGTTTAAATAATCGAGACTAAAAATATTTGATAAATCATAAACGTTATCATAGTTTAAATAGTCGAGACTAAAAAGTCTTGATAATTCATAAACGTTATCGTAGTTAAAACAGTCTTTATTAAAATCCTCAAATAAAGTGGAAACATCATAAATATCATCATAATTAAAATGTTCAAGACTGAAAAGAGTCGATAAATTATACACTGGCTCGTAGTCAAATTTTCCTGTATTGTATGATTCGCCTTTGCTTAATTTTTTATTAAAACCAGAGTGCTTGGTATCCATTAGCTTTCCCAAGTTATATAAATTTGTAGAATTATTGGAGTCTAAGTCAAATAGCAAGTGAAGACTTGCTGATAAATCCAAGGTATAAATTATTTCTTCTTCATAAATAAGTCTCCCCATAAATGTATTACCAAGATCAAACACATCTTCATATTTATTTAACGTCCCCACTTCATTCAAGCGTCCATTATACGCTGCAGATGATAAATCAATATCAGAGTCACTATCTTCTTGGTCAGACTCTTCTAGATAAATTGCATACTTTGAAAATGCAAATGTTGGACGATATGCTACAGAATACAACGCCTGTGCCGCTTTTACACTGCCATAAAAGTTCATATTAATCAAGGAAGATACTTTGGAGCGAGTCATTTTATCTTTAAAATACCAAATTTATTATTTTTAAGTTTGAATAAAGGTTGTAAAGAAAATGCAATATAAATCAATGAAGTTATTAATTTGGAAAAAAAGAGAAAAGAGAAAAGAAAAAAAAAAAAAAAAAAAAAAAAAAAAAAAAAAAAAAAAAAAAAAAAAAAAAAAAGAGGAAAAAAATTTTCCCAGCATTTTTGTTTTTTCAGAGCTTGACAATCACTTTTAATACAAAACAAAAAACCTAATATTCTAAATTAAAGACAGAATATCAAATACCTATTAGCATTGAAAAAAAGTGTAACATGTCATAACCGGTAACTATTTTAAATAAAAATTAGGTAACCATTAATTTCAAAAATTATTTTTTATCCCAAAAGTAATATAAACACGCTAAATAAGCATAGAGCATTAGATTATTAATAAATTTAGTTATTTATTTTTTTATCATTCTATTTGTTGTACAATAAAGCATTTTATTATATGTTTCTAAGAGAAAAATATCAATTGTGAAGTTGAAAAGCATGTGTATTAGGGTATGATTTGGTTTGAATCTTTTTAGACAAAACTTACACTATTCAAATATCTAAAGCCATCTGTTTATTTGTTTTTATATGAAAAAATACTTCACAATCGAGTTAAAATATTAGAATATTAAAAATTTTTGAGGATTTTAATGATGTTAAAATTAAAGTAAATAAATTTTATATAAAAGATACAATCTATTGAATTTTTTCAAAAAAAGTTATAAATAACAAAAGAAAAGATTTATGATCTTAAAAGTATAACAAACAGAATATAATGTTTTTTATAAAAAGTAAATTAAAAAAAAATAGTTATATTTATAATTTCAAAAATAATATGTCACAAATATACGTTATTTTTAAATTTTAAATTTAACAAAAAAAATTAAAAATTGCAGCACTGACGATTCCACTGTGGTCTCCCACCAGAGTACTAAGTCAGCTCTCGACAGTTTAACTACAGTTGATCGAACGGGAAACGGTGCTTTCTATCGGATATGGCCGCAACTAAAATTTCAAATTTTCTTGGTTAATTTATACTATACAAATAGTAATGTTTATTGCTTTTTGATTTTGAATTTGTTTTAAAAAATAGCTTATAAATGTTTACTTTACTTCCATTCTTGTAATAATTAGCTACCTGTTTAATAACATGAATTATATTAAATATTTTGTTTATTTTACGCCTTATGTAGTAGATGATCGCATATCTGTGTTCAACTTTTACAGAGATTAAGTAGGAAATTAAAGCACATTCGTAAAACATATATAATTTTTTAAATCAAAAAACTCTTTATATATTCAAGTTATCTATACTCCAAGTCCAGAAAAGTCCAAAATTTATTATGTGTAAGTCCAGTAACCCATGGCAACGCTGGACTTGGAGTTCATATATAACACTTTTACCCTAAGAAAACACTGTTATATGAACTTTTTTTTGTTATACATGAACTCCAAGTCCGGTTGCCACTGTTATACTGAACTTTTTATTTTTATATATGA
>JAJLXO010000452.1:0-13999 GCA_030571375.1 Botryozyma mucatilis | reverse complement strand
ACAAGGTCTATCTATATATATACACTATAATACACACTCATCCCTAGTTAATACATGAACTGTAATGTTTAACACTCATGTGCTGTTAGTACATAGTCACATGTGCTTTATGCTTCATGTGCATGACAAGGTGTTTAAGGAAATATATAAAATAGGGTTGAGGGTTTGTATGAAGAAGTAAGAGTAACTAATTTCAACATAATTAGACATGAAATTGTATGTATTAGTGCTGTAAATACACAATCTCATTTCACTAATGCCTGAGCATTCATTCATTCACTGGTATGCTCAGCTTATTCTTCGTAAACGCTAACTAAAATACATACATATAGTCTGATGTATTAGACTATATTCCAATCTATATACACACTATGCTATTTCATACATACACTCAGCAGTTAATGGTTACTAAAATTTAACGAAACTCAATATACAAAAATTTATTATAACAAATACATGCTAACATGTATTGTTATTACATGCTAAGACATGTTTATTTACTTTTTATTATATAGTACTATTCTATGCTATATAATAAAAGTACAACAAATATGTCTCTCTTTTTGTTTTCTTTCTTTTTTTTTACTTCAATAATAATAATAATAATAATATTATTATTATTATTATTATTATTATTATTATTATTATTATTATTATTATTATTATTATTATTATTATTATTATTATTATTATTATTATTATTATTATTATTATTATTATTATTATTATTATTATTATTATTATTATTATTATTATTATTATTATTATTTACTTTTTTACTTTAGGTTATCTTTTCTAAAGTATTAACTTTACAGGTTATTACATCTATATTATTCTAATTAACTTTATTCTTAATCTTATTTAATTAAGCACTGTTACTGGTATAATATTATTAACTATGTATACTAATATAAACTCCTATTAAGAACAATTAAATGTTATTATCTACTAATTAAGTTTGATATCGTAAATTTAATTTTGATTATATAGACTTTCTAAAGATTTTTCTGCTATGTGTAAGTATTAAAAAAAACTTCAAAAAACTTCAAAAAATATAAGACAAAAGATTAAAGATAAATGAATATATATAAAATAAAAAATAACGAAGAATTATATAAAAATTAAGGCCATCTAAATGAAAAATCAACATAAAAAAATTTATCTGAAAAAATTTATCTGAAAAAAAGAAAACCAAGGAAAATACAAGCCAGTTTTTAGACAGAATCTAAAATGAAAAAACAAAAAATGTTATACAGAGAGAAAGTGTGTATTATAGATAGTTTTAAATAGGTAAATAATATTGAGAAAAAGTGTCTGATAGTATAGTAAGAAAATAGAAAAAAAAAAAAAAAAAAAAAAAAATTATACCATATTATATTACTTTTAGAGATAGTACGTAGAGAGAGTAAAAAAGCAAAATATTTAAAATAAAGCACCAAATTCAAACGAAAAAAATAACTGCCAGTAAAGATTATAAAATAAAAAAATACAAAAAAAATATAAAGACAATTTACTATAGGTTTATACTTAAAAGTCTATTTTCTATGGGACGTAAAAAAAAAACACAAATAAAAGCAAAACTCAAAAAAGCAAAACTCAAAAAAGCAAAACTCAAAAAAGCAAAACTCAAAAAAGCAAAACTCAAAAAAGCAAAACTCAAAAAAGCAAAACTCAAAAAAGCAAAACTCAAAAAAGCAAAACAGAAGTTAGAGAGAAATGAAAAATTAAAACAAAAGACGAAGAACAGTAAAGAAAAGCCAATAAAAAGCCAAAAAATAAAATAACGTATACCCTTAACCCTATACAAATACAATGCAACGGTTACCATGGTTATTGTTGCCCAAATAAATGGAATATAAGCTGATAGAAAACTGTGAAGTTGAAATAATTATTAATTGTATTTTGGAAAGGCATAGGGTTAAAAAACTCGTAGTGAACTTTTTCTAAATCAAAAAATCTATTCGAAAGAATAATTATAAAACTAAAAAACTTAAAGAAGCAAAAACATTAAAAAAAACTTCACGAATGACAGAAATAATCTCAAAACCACCAGAACATTGTCCAGGAACCGAATCAGAACTAGCAGGAAAAACTGAGGCCTGTGAAGGATGTCCTAACAAAGAAATTTGTTCGTCATTAGAAAATAAAGGACCAGATAAAGATTTGCCTTTGATTAAAGAAAGACTGAAAAATGTTAAGCATAAAATTCTAATCCTATCTGGTAAAGGTGGTGTTGGAAAATCGACATTTACTAGTATGTTAGGTTGGGCATTTTCTGATACAAGTAATAATAAGGAAGAATTAGAAATTGGTATTATGGATATTGATATCTGTGGACCATCTATGCCAAAAATAATGGGCGCAGAAAATGAAAATATTCATGTATCGAATTCGGGTTGGACTCCAGTTTATGTAGCAGATAATTTAGGAATAATGTCTATTGGGTTTATGTTACCAAATAATGATGATGCAGTTATATGGAGAGGTAACAAAAAAAGCACACTCATTAAGCAGTTTTTAAAAGATGTTGAATGGGGTGATGTTGATTATTTATTGATTGATACACCACCTGGTACTTCTGATGAACATTTATCTATAAATAAATATCTTAAAGAATCCGGTTTAGATGGTGCTGTTTTAATTACGACTCCGCAGGAAATTTCACTTTTAGATGTGAGGAAGGAAATTGATTTTTGTAAGAAAACAGGAATTAAAATTATTGGGTTAGTTGAGAACATGTCTGGATTTGTCTGTCCAAATTGTAAAGGGGAATCAATTATTTTTTCACCAACAACTGGGGGCGGAAAGGCATTAGCAAAGGAATATAATATTCCTTTTCTGGGTTCTGTCCCTTTAGATCCAAGAATAGGATACATGTGTGATTCTGGAGAATCATTTCTAGACGAGTATCCGGATTCACCAGCATCATTAGCATTGTTAGATATTATTACTAAGATACGGAATCAAGTCGATCAAAAACTCTGAATGTTTCTACTTTTTTTTTTTTTTTTTTACATTGGATACAATGTATTTGTTATGTGTATTTTATAGATGTATACTATGGGTAAAATGGGTCATTACTTTGCATGTTTATTTTTTTTTAAAGTTGTTTAATTTGATATATGTATTTATTAAATTACATTCTACTTGTCAATCTAAATTAGACACCATTGTACATCTAAAATTAGCAAACCACACAAAAACACAAACGAAATCAATCAATACTCACTTTGTTGGAAAACTCTAACCAATCAGAAATAGCTAAAATAAACTTGTCCGAGTCTTTTTCTCGCTCTTCATGATGACCCCAAACTGTGATTTTATCAAACTCCGCTATAGGACTTATTTTAATCACCTCTTCCGTGTTTTTATTCTCTGGCGAGTTTACAACAATTCCTTTGTAACCTTCAGGAAGCAAAACCTCACTTCCTTTTAAAAGTCGACCTCTAAAGTAAGTCTCATTCTTTGTCTTTTCTTTTTTTCCATAAAATTTGTCACTATTTGAAATTTCTCCATTATAATCAATTTTGCAAGGAACAATGTTAACCTTTACTTTTTGTTTTTCTTCTCTAGTAATTTCAAAAACGTTCATATTGTAAGTTTATATTTGATTTTTAATGTTTGCTCAATTTGTCGTTATACGTAATATTTTGTTTTAGTAATAGTCTTATTAATTATATCTTCAATAATATTCGTAATTCTTTTCATTAATAATGAATTAATTGCCTTGTTTTAAAAATCATATACAAATGAAGATGATTTCAAAAATTATTAGGGTAACAAGAAAAATATTTAAAGCACAAATCCACGTCATAGCAACGTGTGGTATTAGTAAGAATTGTTTGAATATTGGTAATAATTTGTTGCTAATTGAATTTTAAGTCTTACACTGTTAGTAAAGGACAGTAAATACTATGATGCAATAAAAAAATAAAATAAAAAAGCATCAGAAGCCGTATTAGTCACTCCTGTTCTACAATTATCAAACATGTAAAACACATGATTAATAAATAATACAATGGACTCAAAACGAGTACATTGCACTGTAGACCAAGTCATTGAATGGATAAAACTTAGATCTCATCATTAAGTAAAATGTAATAAAATGATTTCCTATTGGTCTATCCCGGAGAAATGCACCGACAAGAAAATCAATATCCAATTAGTGGAACATACCTGTAAGTTAGCAAAATACAAAAAAATAAATTTGTCAACAAAATAAATTAAAAAGTTCAATATCAGATTTGAGCTTTGGTAAATATTATCTTCAGCAATTTCAGAAGCAGAACTGATTTTTTTTATCATCATAATTGAACTAGATTAATTAACAAATAAATTTAAATAACTAAATCATACCTTCTTTTATTTTTTTTTTTTTTTTTTTAAAAAAAAAAAAAAAAAAATAATAATAACCTCTAACTATTTACATTCTAAATGTTAGCCTCTATACAGTTAAGACATAAAATAAACTTTAGACTTTTAATCAGATGGTGATGCATGTTGTTCTTGCTCAGAAGTCACGGAACATAAGGAAATCATCAGAAAGGTAAAAAGTAACATAATTAGTTAAAAAATGTCTAAGTAATCATTTCACACACCTAATTGTTAGTATATGTAGAATAAAAATGTATCAAATAATTATCTAATACAAAGTAACCGGTCATCAACGAAGAATTCCTAATTTCTCTGTCTTGCATGTACATCCTTAGAAAAAAAATCATAATCATCCCGGTTTTTTAGTATATAAAAAAACACTTACCTTGGACTAAATAATTAAACCAACCAATAGAATATACTATGGTTTGTATAATTTGTTAAGAAGGAATAGAACTTATTAACGTTATCAACTATTTAAAACTAAGTTTAAAAATTAATAAAGTAAAAGAAAATATATAAGTGAAAATTTTTAATTTATGTTTCTACTTGTTTGTATTTTTCATACCGGTATTTTTTATGCGGCAGTATTTTGTGTACCGGTCAGTGTTTTTATTATAGTATTTTTCGGTCTGGTGGATTTTTTTGTTATGATATTTTGTGTATCAATCAGTTTTTTACTATGGTAATTTTCATACTGTATAGGAAATTTCATACTGTGTATTTTTTTTTAGCAACCTTGAAAAAAATAAAATGTTTCCATAGAAATATTTATCGGTTTTAGTCGATTTAAACCTGTAGACCAACTACATCTGTAGGCTGTCTAGTTTTAATTTTTAAGAAATTGTGGATAAGAAATAGTATACATTTTCAACTGTTCTTAAAAAAATATTATAGTTTATGAGTATTGATATGTTATATTATTTATTATTTTTTTTTTTTTTTTTGTCATTAGTTTGTAGAGATAAGGGAAATAGTACTGGATGACAGTAGGAGTTTTAAAGTATATTTTAATATAAAGTCAATTTCTTGTAAAATTATTATTTTATAGAAACCTTTTCTTAGTGTTTATAATATATTATTTTATTCTTAAGTTATGTATAATAACTGCAATATATTGTATCGGATTATTATTAAATGCCATAGTATATCGTATAAAGTGTAGAACGTACGTATATACAAGTATTTACGGGCATATATATTTTCCAATGTAACGAGGCTAATTAATTTAATTGCATGTTTGTTTATACGTACTTTTGTTTTATTTCTTAGAGTATCTTTATAAAATAATGTACTTATAGCTTATTACCAAAAGTCAAAAAAAGCATCAAAAACACTTTTTAATATACATTAGATCAACTTTGCTTGTTAGTTTATTTTCTGAACTATGGAGTGCAATATAAATACTATAACATATTAAACTACTCAATAGTACAGAACTAGTTTACAGTATAAATAGATGTAATATTGTAACATAGTAAACATAGTAAACATAGTAAACATATTATATAATAAGCAATATTTAATACATAAACTACCTACTTGGCATATTTTCTCTTGCCAATATCAAATGGAATATATCTATATTTTATCATGTGTCTAATTTGATGTCTCATAGTAACAGCAAATAAAGTAAAAAAATATAAAACTAAAATAGGCCAAAAGACAGGTATATCAAACAAAGGAATAAAAACAGCGATTAAAGAAAGAACAACAGCACGAGTTGCAGAATGCCAAAATTTAAATTCAGGTAATCTTCTAATAAAAGGTTTAAATTCACCTCTTGGAGTATTTGCACTTCCCATTCCACCTAATTCACCTAAAATACCACCAGAAGGTATTCCATTATTATTATTATTATTATTATTATTATTGTTATTATTATCATTATCATTATTATTATTATTTAAATCATTATTTATATCATTATTTTCAGTCATTTTATCATCATTAGATTCACCTTGTAAACCACCTTCAATTTCTTCATCACGTAATTCTTGTTCAAGTGAGGGATCAAATTTTGGTTGTAAAAATGCAACAAATAAATTTAATAAATAAATTGATAATGTGTAAGCAACAATATACCATCCTTGAGAAAAGATAATTCTAAGAAAAAATAAGAGTAATAAAAAACATAATATTAACCAACGATAAGCAACATATGGAGTAGCTTTGTCTAAATACGATCTGTATAATGTTGTTAATTTTGAAGTATGAATACCCACTTTAGAAAATGTTCCATTTTCTTCATCTATATTATCCATTTTTTTTTTTTTTAAATAATATTTAAATAATATTTAAATATATTTTAAGGTATTTGGTTAAAAATATTTGTAAAATTAAAGATTTTCAAGGATTTAAACATTTAAACATTACTATGATTACACGATTTGATGTTTAAAATATTTCTTGAAAACCATCTGTTGTTATAGATACCGTAACCATAGAAAATAATATTAAGCCACAGTCCCGTGACGATTTATTGCCTTGATATAATAACCTAACAACCGTTGTTATGCTATCTAAGTAGCTAATAGATGCTAGTAAAAATGATGATGAGAATAATGGTAATGAAAATAATATAATGATTATTAAAAATAATAATTATAATTATTATAATAAATAATAAATAATAAATATTATAATAAATAATAAATAGTAAATAATAAATAATAAATAATAAATATTATAATAAATAATAAATAATAAATAATAAATAATAAATAATTCCTTAGTAACAGCGATAAATAACTTAATAGATAATAAAGAACAAAAATGAGTCTTAATGAAGATAGTAAATAAAATAAATATAATAAATAAAGAAAAATATATATAATAAACAACGACGGTAAATTATAATAGCACTAAATGATGCTTAATAAATAAACAATGATAGTGATTTATGACATTAAATAATAATAAATAAATAAACAATGATAGTGATTTATAACACTAAATAATAATAAATAAACAGTATAGATAAATAATAATAAATAAACAGTATAAATAAATAATAATAAATAAACAGTATAGATAAATAATAATAAATAAACAGTATAGATAAATAATAATAAATAAACAGTATAAATAAATAATAATAAATAAACAGTATAGATAAATAATAATAAATAAACAGTATAGATAAATAATAATAAATAACAACCAAAACTAATCTTTATTCACAGTTGTATTCCCCTTCGACGTGTCCAGATCAGCATCTGAATATGTAGGAAATATAGGAACTTCATCTAAATTAATTGTAGCATTTCCCTTTTTAGAATATTCTTCCTGATTAGAAAGATCAGCTAGTGAAGTTGAGGATTTTTGTCTTGAAACACTTTGTAATTGTCTTTTTCTTTCCTGTTCTTTTTCCCACCATTGTTGTTTAGCAAGACAAGGAGACCCTTCACCACAACCACAGGCATTTCTATGATTTATATCTCCACCTCGATCATTCATAACAAGTGAAGGATGATGTTCTGGTACACTCAATTTTGGTGTTTTTTTATCTGAAGGTATATATATTTCTGAAAGTGTTTTATTAATAGTTGATTTATCCATGATTTATGTCTATGTAATGAATGTGTATTATTTGAATATGTAATAAATAAATATGTATATATATATGATTTAAATAAAAATTAAAATATAATATTACAAATAAACAATATTAATAATAAACATCACTATAACAATTAACCGTTCAAATGAAATGGGATACAAACTACAAAAAAATAAAATAAAATAAAATAAAATCAATTACACACTATTTACTACATAAAATATTAACAAACTATTTACTATTATTCACTCTGATTCTATAATAAAATAAATAATTAACTATCAATGAATCATCCAGTATTTCTTATCTTGTCCCAATGATATTTGTTGTCATGGTTATAGTTATGACTTCATGAGAACTATATTATGTATTTAAATACATAATATAGTAAATAAATAGCATTAAGAAATAGTATATAACTATACTATAAATGTACTATATAGCAAACAAAAATAAACCCCTATAGTTCGAATTATGTATCATAGAAGTAATATAAGTTTTAAAAAAAAACCTAGAATCTTCTACTTTACGTTTTTTTTGTATATATTTATGTAGTATTAAGTATATAATCATAGATTATTAACATATATATGTATTACGATTACCATATTGTATTAAATATTAATCTATTATATTAATAAAAGCACCCCAGAAATGACAGCAATGAAAAAAAAAAAAAAATAAATAAATAAAATAAAATAAAAAGAAATAAATAAAACCCTATTCGAAACTCTCCTGACTCAAATTACTATGTGAATAAACAGGATAATGAGAATCAGTTGCTCCAGAACAAGCTGTACTACCAGTAATACTATTACTTATAAACTCTGATGCATTTGAATCTTGATTGCTAATATTATTTTTATTAATACTAACATTTTTATTATTACTATTATTATTATTATTATTATTATGAGTATTATGTGAATTTAAATTTCGTCCGGGTAAATAATCATTTTGAAATTTATCCGTATCCATAGAAACACATACATTTGAAGAAGTTGAATTATTATTAGTATTATTATATCCAGAAGTTAAATTTAAATTTAAACTTGAACTAGATTTATTAGCAGGATGATCCCACCATGCATTTTCTGCTATACAAGTTCCAACACAACATCCACAATTCATTCTATGTGTAGAATCTGCTGATCTATCTTGAAGTACTAATGAAGGATGATGTTGTGGAATACATTTTTCACAATGTGATTTTGATGGTGGAATGTAAATTTCACTTAGTACTGAATGTATAGTATTAGCGTCCATTGTTTAAGATTATTTAAAACTATTTATAAATATATTTTTATATATATAGATATATATTATTTTATAGTTTATTTATATTATAATTTATTTATATTATAATTTATTTTTATTTATTTATTTATTATTTATTCATTTCAAGCAAGATGCAATCTTATATACTTTACAAAAACTATGATGTCTTTATTATGTAATATGTCTTATTAGGTAAGCAATAAACATTATTTACTGTTAACCCTAATTTAAAGAAATACTGAGAATAGATCGCCATAAATGGAAACAAACATTGTATCTATGACAGTTTAATATTAGCACGTGATTGTTATACGATATACGAAGTATTAATATATATATAGTATACGATAGTATACTATATATAGTGTAATATAATCTACTATATATCGTAATATAATCTACTATATATCGTAATATAATCTACTATATCACATAATATACATACAATATACATTGATATAATGTATTATATACCATAATATATATATATAATATGCTGTAAATAAAATCTACCAGGTACATTATAAACAGTTTAAAAGAATTAATAACCGATTACCAATACCCTATCCATTGCCGGTTTTCCAGACACACGCTAGATGACAAACAAACAATAATATATTAGTAATTTAATTTATAATATGTGTACTAACATACGTGATGAATTGTATCATGTACGTAGTACATTATACAATTTACACTATATTATATATGTATATATATATATGATATATATATATATATTATATATTTTATTATACATTGAATTATATACTATATACATATTAAAACATTATATAGTATACGATAGTATACTATATAATGTACTATAATGAATATTACTATACAGTTCATTCGCGCGACTGAACAGTCTAGGTCAACCAGGCTGTTCTAGACTGATGAAATAATATAGCCGTCAAACTTACTAATTTATTTTAATTTATTAATAATTAGTGTTTGGTATGCAGACGCTAATGTAATCAAATAGCACGTGAGCGCCACGTGATTATAGGGCGCAGGTTATTATATATAGAAACATTATAAAATACGATAGTATAATATATGATATAGTAATATATGATATAGTATAATATATGATATAGTAATATATGATATAGTATAATATAAGATATAGTATAATATATGATATAGTATAATATATATGATAATAATAGTATAATATATATGATAATAATAGTATAATATATATGATAATAATAGTATAATATAATACACAATGTACTTAAATGTTATAATGTTAAATGCATTTTAAATGATTTTATTGTAGACATACACGTATTTTGTAGACTTATAAACATATTTTTATTAACTATATCAAGCAATTCGTAAATTATCAGTAACGAATTCAATATTCTTTGTAAAAGCAACATCTTCATCATCAATCGTAGATTTAATATCAATAATATCCAATTTAGAAAATGATTTTTGAGGATCCTTCTTTTCGTATTTAATATTAATTGGAAAGAAATCATTTTCATCATCAGCAGAAGCAGTAATTGCAAAAGAACCATTACTACCAGGAGTAATTTCTGGAGTTGTCCATCTTAGATAGCCTTCATCGTCAAGAGAATAGTCACTATTATCTCCAATACTATTAACTTTAAATTTTGAAGAAGGAAGTGGGATAAACAAAGTAACATTTGCTAAAGTAGATGCAGAAGATACAGAATCAGAATTTGTATCATCACCTAATAAGGAAGTTGATTCATATTCAATTGTAAGATCATATTTAGGTGTAGAATCATCATCATCATCATCATAATCATCAACTTCACCAGATGGTGAAATCCAAGTAATAAAAGAAATTGGGAAAATTGATTTAATTTGTGAACTTCCATTAGTAGGAGTATAACGGAATCTAACTAAACCTAATGGAGCATTATTAGATGGAAAAGATTTATTTGTATCCTTAAGAGTAAGAATATTTTGGGTTGTAAAATAATGTCTATCTAATAAAGGATATGTTCTAAATTGGATACCTAAAGAATTATCAGAAGAAATTTTAAGTTTAATCTTTGATAAAGAGGGATCAGCAATACGTAAAGTGAGATCACCTTTAAGTTCAACATCAGTTGGTTCACCACCATCACGAGATATTTTACCAGATACAGATTCTTTAACTACAGCTAAAATACCATCATTATGTGGTAAATTATCAATAATACTAGAAGTATTATTTGAACGTGAGTTAAGTGTATTAGATGATCTACCCATTGTATAATTTGATGCATATGGATCAGATACATTAATTCTAGAAGAATGAGGATCTATTTCATCAAGTAAACCAGTTGTTTCAGAAAGACCTAAATCTTGACGAGCATTTGTTACAATATCAGAAGTTTTCTTATTTTTATTCTTATTTTTATTACCAAGTTGCATTCCTTTACCCTTGTTTTTATTTTTAAAATTTGATGATGAAGAAACACGAGAATAAGAATCTTCAGCTTCTTGAAGAGCAGGAGTTCTAACAGGAATATAAAAAGGAGAAGAATTTGAAGAAGAAAATCCACTTAAATGATTAGCATTATTAAGATTAGAATTAGAAACACTATTATTAAGAGCATTACGTTTTGCAGCTTCACGACGTTGTAATTCCAATTGTTTTGTACGTCTTTTTCTTTCCTCGATTGCTTCTAATTCCTTATTTCTGGCAATAATTTCTTGAATTTTTTCCTCATGAGAATCCATTTCCAAAAATGTACGAATTGAAGATAAAGTTAAATTTTCAGATAAACCTAAATTAACAATTTCATCAAATGCAGAAAACAATTCAAATGTGTTTGCTAAAACAGTTTGTTCAGTACAAGCAAAGCAAATATTATTTAAACATTGTAAAAACAAATAAAGTGTTTCTATATCTTGAATAATATTAGATTCCTTTGTACTAATCAATACAATAAAAAGTTCTTC
Organism: Botryozyma mucatilis; assembly: GCA_030571375.1. Lineage (NCBI taxonomy): Eukaryota > Fungi > Ascomycota > Trigonopsidomycetes > Trigonopsidales > Trigonopsidaceae > Botryozyma > Botryozyma mucatilis. Next base: position 1,857 of record JAJLXO010000452.1, on the reverse strand, counting down.
AACTGGTTGATACAAATATCTAATTTTTTTATCCTCAGCTAATGTATGCTGTTGTTGTTGTTGTTCTTTAACTGATTTGTTAATGAATTTAGGGAAACCTAACAAGATTTTTTCAATATTTCCTTTAGATATTTCACGAAATTGTCTCGAAAGGATTGCTTTTCCATTTTTGTTGCAAACCGAGGCACCTATGATTGTCTAAAAGTTAGTATGATATTGATTGAATATAGTATATACTATATACTATAATATATAATACTATATATAATACTATATATAATATATACTATAATATATAATATAATATATAATATATAATATATAGTAGAAAACAAAAGTAAACAAAACAAAAAATAAATGCTAACTAATAGTGGAAAAACAAAAATATTTAATTTGACATAGGAGAAAAACAAAAAAATAACAGTAAATAAATAAATGCCAACTAAAAGGAAAAACAAAAATGAATAATATAATATAGTATAGTATAATATAATATATAATATATAATATAATATAGTATATAGTATATAGTATATAATATATAATATATAATATAATATAATATAATAATATAATAATAGTATATAGTAATATAATAAATAATTAATATAGTAACCATATAATAATGTAGTATAATAATATAATATAAATTTGTACAGTAATATAGTAATATAATATAATATATTATATATTATATAGTTATATATTATATAGTTATATACTATATTATTATATACTATATATTATATATTATATTATATACTATATTATTATATATTATTATAACTATATAAACTTATTATACATTATAATACAGTATTATATACTATATACTGTATAACATACACTATACAATATTCAATACAAATATAAATATAATGTAAATATCAATTGAATAATAATAGAAATATAAGTGATAAATTTCGCATTCAATTAAATAATATAGAAAGATACAGTATAGTAATATAATATATAGTAATATAATAAATAATATATAATGAATAATATATAATATATAATATATAATATATAATGAATAATATATAATGTATAATATATAATATATAATATATAATATATAATGTATAATATATAATAAATAATATATAATATATAATAAATAATATATAATATATAATATATACAATACACTATAGTATAAATAAAAAATCCAAAAACATATAAACAAACACAATAATTACAAACTCACCATTTTAATTGCAATTATATTTTAATTATTTATTATATATTATAATTAATTTAATTAATTATTTTATTTTATTATAGTATTATTTTACTATGGTATTTTATTTTATTTTTTATTTTATTTTATTTTATTTTATTTTATTTTATTTTATTTTGTTTTGTTTTTTTGTTTTATTTTATTTTATTTTTCTTTTTATATCCTCCCTAGAAACGAGCCAGATGACCTAGAAATGAGCTGTCTAATAATAACTGTTGCTATGAATAATATTGTTAGATAATCACTCAGAGAAAGAATAACATGGAGAAATATACAGAAACAGAAATACGTTGTAAACATTACTTAAAATATACACTATACTGTAAACAAAACATTAATAAATACATAAACATTAATAAATACATAAACATTAATAAATACATAAACATTAATAAATACACATGAAAATTAAATAAATTCAAGTATTAAATAGTAATAACTTAATGAGTAAATAATTCAAGTATTAAATAGTAATAACTTAATGAGTAAATAATTCAAGTATTAAATAGTAATAACTTAATGAGTAAATAATTCAAGTATTAAATAGTAATAACTTAATGAGTAAATAATTCAAGTATTAAATAGTAATAACTTAATGAGTAAATAATTCAAGT
>JAJLXO010000451.1:0-14028 GCA_030571375.1 Botryozyma mucatilis | reverse complement strand
AAAAAAAAAAAAAAAAAAAAAAAAAAAAAAAAAAAAAAAAAAAAAAAAAAAAAAAAAAAAAAAAAAAAAAAAAAAAAAAAAAAAAAAAAAAAAAAAAAAAAAAAAAAAAAAAAAAAAAAAAAAAAAGAAAAGAAAAGAAAAAAAAAAAATTTAAAAAATATTCTATATTCAATGGAAACTATCTTTTTTTTTTTTGTTTTAGCTTTCTCTTTGAATCATTCGGTCTAATTCAGTTGCCCATCTAATCTGTGAATCATGAAGAACAGCATGCTTTTTATTATGATTTACCCTTTTTACATTGACATGAAACGCACCAACAACTGGTCGATGATCCGAACACATCAATTCGTATCTATTATAACTCTCCACTACAATTCCATTGGGTGCTCCTCCACTACGATAAAATATACGATCACACCATGCCGGGACTCGTTTTTTTTCAGATGTATCATAAACATCTGTACCAACATCATATTTATATGTAGGCAAAAATTTAATCGGAGCTTCTGAAAATGACCGAAGTCGGAAACCAGGATTTTTAATAAATTGTTTAAGAAGCTGATCATACTCTAAAAGTTTTGAAATATCTTTATCATTTATTAAAGGCATGGCTATTGGCCTTATAAGGTTTAATCTGTAATTCATATCTCCACTGACAAAACATAATTCATTATCTAAAATCATTGACCCATCCCCACCACTAACAAAAACATCTTCTAAATTTTGCGAACCTATCCCACTATTATCAGACCCTGACAATTTCGACTCTAATATTGTTGCAATATCATTATTCCGTTGTACTATGCTTCTTTGCCCTGCAGCCAAGTGACAATTTACAAAGCAGAAAGAAGAATCATCTATTACAAAACGCACAATCAATGCACCTTTATTCCCATGTAGTCCTCCTAGTCCAGTTTTAATTAGAGAAGATTTTACTGCACGAAGAGATCGTTTTTCAGTATTTCGTATAAATATTGAAGTAAATAAGCCCATCATACATTCAGAAGCAACCAGTGTAAACTTTCCCTCATCATTACGTCCAGCGCACATGTAAGTGTCTATCAAACTGTGTAATTTTGTTTGCCATTCTCTATATTGATACGACATGACTTGCGGCTCTGAAACATCCCTTTTCTTTTTAGAAGAAAACATAGATTTCGCGGTCATCTTTTTGTTATCCAATTCAATTAATTCTTGGAATCCAAAAACAACAATATCCGCATCAGGACATTGGTTAAACATTTCCACAAATATTTCCGTATTTTTTCCTGTTATTGAGTTGCTTTTGGTGGCTCCCGCATTCCATGTGCATACTAAAACTTTTAAATTTCTAAATGAACAAAATTCTGAAATGTGTGTAGTTACGTCATTATTTATCCAATCCCATTTTAACGTGCCATCCCATAATTTGATAGTTCCATCAGTTAATAATGTAGCTACTGGTATTTCGGGATTGTTTAAATGAGTAGATGCCCTGCCTGAAACTATGCTTGATATCCTTATGTCGTTCATATCTTTAGAAGCTTTCCAGTCCTTTTTTGCTACCCATGGACTCTTAGACGTATCATAAACATAAATCATTCCGGTATGGAATGCAACCCAAAGATAGTCCCCAACTCCACACATTCCTATTATCTTATATATAGATAAAGATATAACTTCAATGCATTTAAGTGAAGAGCATGAATATACCGATATCTTTCCATCCTCGTGTCCAAAGTAAACACGGTCACTATTTTTTTTTAAGTATCCTCCACATGTTATTTCACCAACTTGAGATAATGGTGCGATAGGTCTAGATGTTAAATTAGTAGCATTTGACCCTGGTTGATATACTGACACAGACTTATTTTTGCCTACCCATAAATAATTATCTACGGATATAGCAGTTTGGAAAGGTGCAGGCATTCGAAAAGCCTTTGGAATCCCATTTAATGTAGGAAAGTTATTTTTATCAGTTCGATCATTTTCAGTCCAAACTAGTACTTTTCCTTCTTCATCCAAAGTGCACATGTCATTTCCAAACGTAAAGATATATGTAATAGCAGACATATGAGCATTTAATTTTTTGTTAATAATAGAAGCTTTATTAACATCTATTTCAAATATAGATCCGGATTTGGTCCCTACCCATAATTTTGTTCCTTTTTCATCTTCTGATGTAGATGGCTTGAAAGAAACAGCAGTAACCTTAAAGTCACTATGATTCAAATGCATCAAACATAATCCAGATTGTATATTCCATACTTTTGTAGCTATTCCAGTAGCACAAAGATACATGCCACATATAGCAATTATTTTCAGATCTTTTGCAGTATAATCATATTGAATTCCATTAGGTATAGGAGGACGGCGATTCGTATGAGACAAATCAGGACTATCAGTAAATTTATTGTCTTTCGAAACCTGATCATCTTCTGAATTTCCCGAATCACTTGTTACTGCCGAGATATCTGTTGATGAATCTTTCAAATTAAGTGAAGAAATAGACATGGATTGATTTACTGATAAATTCGATCCCCTTCTATCAGTGCATACTGGTGATCTTGATCTTTCTCTTACTAGTTGAGCACTAGGTCTTGGAGATAAATAGGGAGGAACAACTTTTTGCACATCAATATCACTTATGCTTTTATTTGATATGCTATTATGTGTTTTGTGTGAAGGTAAATTGATATTAGGTCCAGAAGCATGTCTTCTGGGAGGTGGAGAGAATTTTGAAATATCAACCGCTTTTAATTCCATTCCTCGTCTACTTGCTGCTTCTTTGTTGGTTTCTTGATGAGTATGATTAACTAGAGGAGCAATATTTTGTTTTAAATTATTAGAGTGTATTATTGTAGGAGCTATAGAAGAAGATTTGGAAAAAACACTAGAACTTTGAGACTGAGGTCTAATTAGTGATGGTGGAGGAGGGGGATATGAAGAAAACGTTTTTGATTTTAGTGAATGGGCCGATGCATTAGGATGAAAAAAGTCAGACTGTTCATGAGAATTATTAAAAAGATCAGAATCAGATGCAGAATAAGATCTATTACTTTCTGTAATAATATTCTGAGAAAATGGGGTAACAACTCTATTTGAAAGAGATAAAGGAGGTGGAGGTGGTGGAGGAGGAAGCTTAGCTTGAGAATTTTTTTTTTGAATATTTTGATTAGAGGTATCTAAAGGACAAACATTAATATTTATTGGCTCAGGTGTAGGATTATAATTACGTGATACAATCATAGGTGGAGGAGGGGGGGGAGGAGAAGTAGAGGAAGTTGATACGTTTGAATTAAAATTTTTTGAACTCGATGAAGGAGGACTATTCACAATTATTTTAACTGGTTCATTTTCAGAATTAGCTTTGTTTAATATCGAATTGGGTGGTAAAGGTACTTGTTCAACGGTATTAACTTGAGAATATTTATAAGATGATTGAGAATTATTTGTATAGCTATTAATATTATTGTTGTTAGAAGTATTATTAGTATTAATGCTATTTATGCTGTTTACGCTATTTATACTGTTCATACTATTGTTCGGTGATTGATTAATATCATTGTCATTTGAAGACAATCTTTCCCATTTTGATTTCAATGATCCAACCGAATCAAGCGAAGTTTGATCAGTAGACATTTTAAATAAGCTAATGATATAAGCAATAATATTAAATAAAGAATAATTTTTATAATATAAAAAGTTAAAAGTATAAGTTATAAGGTATAAAAGCTAAATAAAATAATTAATAAACAAAAAAAAAAAAAAATTTAATTGTGGAAAAATTGTTTATTTTATAATACAAAACCTGTTGTGAAATTTAATTATTTGTAATTAAAAAAAAAAAATATGTGTCTTCCTTCGTTTTATCTTTTTTTTTTTTTTTTTTTTTTTTTTTTTTTTTTTTTTTTTTTTTTTTTTTTTTTTTTTTTTTTTTGACTTTTTAAGATGTTCCCTTTCGTATTTATAATAAATACCCCAACTAATATATTTTAATAGTAATATATTTTTGTTGACAATGAAATAAATATTTTAAAGACGCGTTAAAATATTCTTTATAGAATTAAAAATAAATATACACAATAAGATTTATAATAAATAAAATTCGTAAAAAGATTTTTAAAAATTAAACAAAAAAAAAAAATACAATAAAAAAAAAAACCAAAAATTAAAACACCAAAACACCCGAATCCATACAATGCTCAACACTAAATAATGTATTTAGCTCGTTGTTGAAAATGTTTAATTACTTCCTTATTAGGAAAGGTTATTAATTTTTAAATAAATATTGTTTTAAATATTACCCTGATATTTTTTTTAAAAAAAAAAAAAAAAATATATATAATATTTATTTATTTATTAGGTTTTCTAAGATAAATAAATTGTCATAGTGATTAAAAAAATGAAAAATTAAAAAAAATTAAATTAAATAAATAATTAAATGCTAATTATTAACAGGAGATACAATTATATTATATATTATCAATTGTAAATAGGAAATAAAAGACGAAATTATTAAGATAAATATCTGCATAATTAATTAGTTTACTAGTATTATTTACTAATATATTAATTTTTTTTTGTTTTTTTTTCTATTATTTCTGAATTTTAAATAAGAAAAAATGCGTGTGTATTCATGTCATTTTTGTTCCTCTCCAGTTTATGTGAGTATTTTTTTAAAAAAGAAAAAAAAAAAAAAATTTTTATTTTTTTTTCTAATGCTAACATTTCATTTTTATAGCCTGGACATGGAATAATGTTTGTTCGCAATGATGCAAAAGAATTTCGCTTTTGTAGATCCAAATGTCATAAAAATTTCAAAATGAAAAGAAATCCAAGAAAGGTTTGTCTAAGTTTATTATTATTATTATTATTTAAAACCATTTGAGACTATATTAACAAATTTTTATAGGTTCGTTGGACTAAAGCTTTTAGAAAAGCTGCTGGAAAAGAAATGGTTGTCGATTCTACTTTAACTTTCGCTGCTAGAAGAAATATCCCTGTTAGATATAACCGTAACTTGGTACAAACTACTCTTAAAGCTATGGATAGAGTTGAAAAGATAAGGCAGAAACGTGAAAAGGCATTCTATAAGAATCGTATGCGTGGTAATAAAGCTAAACAACTTGCAGAAGATCGCAAACTTATTGAAGAAAATCCTGAATTAATGAGAATGTACGAAGCGGAATTAGCCAAGAAACGAAAATCAACAGAAGTTGAAAGCGATGAAGAGATTTCAGATATATCTGCTGAAGAGAGTGATTTAGAGCAAAGTGAACCAGAAAAGGTTCCTGTTGTATTACTTGCCAAAAAGAATAAAAAGAAAAAAGCTTCAAATAGGATGGATGTTGACTAGATTTTTTATTGACATTTATTATTGTTTATAATTTATTTCAGATGTGTATAATATGACTATCTTTTACTGTGTTTGAAAATGATTGCATTTGGGCTTATGAGATTTTTTGTTTATTTTATGTATTTATATGTTTGTTTATAGTACAGTCTATTTTATTTTAATATTAAAAGAAGTTTTTGTTTAGTAATTTATAATCAATCACTTAATAAGAAAGTAAAAAAAAGTTTTTGTTTAATAATTTATAATGAGCCACTTAATAAGAAAGTAAAAAAAGTAGTTTGTATAGTTCAATTATTCTTTGCGAAATAAATACAGCTGCTAATTGACAATTTCCAGTTTTTCTAAAACTAGTGGTGCATCTAAAAGTAATATTGTAAAGCTTTAATAAATAAAACCAAAGTAAGTAATCAATTGTTTTATTTTTGGCCAATATTGCATCAAAAAAAAAAAAAAAAAAAAAAGGAAAAAACATTTAAGATTGATTAATTTCCCACATTTTACAATTATACGGTAGCTAATAAAAATTTAAATATAAAATACTCTTAAATATTTACTTATTTACTAATTACTATTATTTTATAACAAACAAATTATCATATCTCTTTTTATTCTAGTCTTTAGTTAAAGCTCAATTCTATTTTGTAATACAAGCTATAATTTATTTCTTAACTTCTAATGAGATAAACCCTTTTTCTTTCATAACTGCAACCTCTGATTTCATGATTTCCCCTTAGCAACGATCTTTGGTCTGCTAAATATAAATTATTCAAGGAAAGAAAGAATATCCATCATATGTAATAGCTTAATATTATATTAATATTTTTGTATACTGTCTGTAGAAGGTTTTAATTATTTAATGAGTAAGATTATATAAATTTTTTTTAAAAAGAAAAGTGTATAATTTTGTTTTTGAATTTAAGTAATTCTTGAAAAAAAAAAGGTTGTAAATGTCTAAAAATCGTAAATTATAAGTAGTTATAAATATAATTAAAATCCTGTTAAATATAATAAGAATAATAAATTTTCGGTTTTATAACTCAATTTTGTGCTTAATATATTATAAAGATAATTGATTCGTATTTGTTTTGTTATTTGTAAATTAGATATATATTTGTAGAGAAAAGGCATAGTTAAAAAATAATATATTGTATTTCAAAAGACAAAAAACAGTGGAAATTTAAAACTAACATATATAATTTTTAAAAAATATAAATAATTTAATTAAATTTTTGCAGTATGGCAGACAAACAGGTAAATACTTTTTATTTTGGGTTAATTAACGTAAATTTATGAAATATAGCTAATTAATTATATTCAATTAGGCTACGGTTTATCTAATAGACGTTGGAAAATTGTCACAAGTTTCTTATGAAGATTGCGAACCAGAAATTGATACTTATAAAAAATTTATAGAACAAGTTGTTGGTTCCAAAATTTTATCTAAGCGAAAAACTGATTTAGTTAGCGTTGTATTATACAAGAAAGATGGTATTATATAAAATGAATATAAATACGTAACTTTATATGTATATATGTATAAATGTTTATGTGTTTATGTAATTATTTCTGTTTATACTTTTTATAAAGTAGCTAACCATATTGATTTTAAATGGTATTTTGATTAATAGGTGGAACAAATGAAGATTTAAACATTTCAGTTATATCTCCTATTAAATTGTATGTATAATTTTAAAGTTTATTACAAGAAGAATACTAATAATTCTAAATTATTCAGATTTACGTTAAATGATTTAAAAGATGTTTTAGAGTTGTTAGAACCCGGAAATGTATCCTATGGACTTCTATTTGAATCTATTAATTTTGCTGTTGATATGCTCTCTGACTATTGTAAACAGCTTAAATGGGTTAAAACCATAGTAGTTTTAACTGGTTGCGAAGGTTCCATAGACCAATATAATATGCAAGATACAATTGAAAAGTTAAATAAACATGATATACGCGTAACTATCATGGTAAACCGATTAGACGAATCTTCGGTAAACTTATACTTCAAAAATAAATCTGAAAGTAAAATATCAAATGAAAATTTACTTTCAACAGAGTTTATACCAGAACTTAAAATGGGTAATATTGTTTCTCTTCAGCTTATTATGAAATACATTGAGTCAATTACGCTAAAAAAAATCAGGCCAGTTTCAAGTTACCGCGGTTATCTATTTATTGGTAAACCGGGAATTTTAGACGACAAAGCTACTATAAAAATAGCAGTTGAGAGGTTTCCATGTATTAAAAAAGCTTCACCCCCAGGCACTACTCTTTTTTCACATTCTAATTCCGATTCTAAGGAGTTACAACAAGTTAAAACTTATCATTCATATTTTATAACAGATGAAAAAGAACCTGATGGGAAATTAGATGTAGAACAAAACACACTCCTTAAATCTTTTGTATATGGGGATACCATTATTCCTTTTACAGAAGATGAACTACAATTATTTGAATTAGATTTTTTACCGGAAATTTCAATAATTGGATTTGTATCTGAAAAAACCTTCCCACGATATCAATTAATGGAAGAAACATTTTTAATAGTAGCTGAAAGATGTTCGAATAGTAATTCATACGCACTTTCTAGTTTAATTCAAGCCTTAAAAAATACAGGAAGAATAGCACTTGCAAGATTTGTAAGAAAAGCCAAAGGCCAAGTTGAGATAATTGCATTAATTCCTTATATAGGAAGAGATATTGAAGCTCTTATAGAATCTAGATTACCGTTTGCAGAGGATGTACGGCATTTTAAATTCCCAATTTTAGATAAAGTTATTCCTAAAAACGAAAATGAATCAAAGACAGAAAATAAATTTATTCCAACAGAAGAACAAACAGAGGCAATGAGAAACTATATAAATGAGTCAAACTTATCTTTTAAAGAGGATTTTGGCTTCTCACAAATTCCCAACCCATTAATCAAACGAATTAACCAAGCGATACTAAAAAGAGCCCTCAATCCAAGTGAGCCGGATCTTACATCCTCTGAAACTAGTGACATTCTATCATCTCCATTATTTTCGTCGTTGATTATTCCAGAATCTCAAGAGGAACAAGAAGAATTAATTACAAATCTGAAAAATCAATTCAAACTTGAAAAAATTGAACCTAAATCAAATTTTAAAAAGCGAAAATTAGATGAAATTTCAGGATCAGAAACAGAGTCTGCAAAAAATCTGTTATCAATAGATGATATTCTTGATGATGTAAACTACTAAATAATAAAAACGTAGCCTTAATGCATAATTTAAAACCAGTCAATAGATACTTTTATATGTTAAACATGACCATTTTAATAATTTAAAAATTCAGTTCCCATTTGAAAATCTTTTTCACTTCTACATTTCTATAGTTATAACTCTCCAGATAGTATTCGTTCCAATATATTAAAGCGCTTTACGATTATTTTTTTCTTTTTTTTTTTTTTTTTTATTAGGAAACCTGCTGTTGACTTTTACACTATTACTAATCGCTCTTTAAATATACCATGATCGATTATTACTTAAATAATTTAATGTAAAAAACATTAGAATTTAAAGTTTAATTTTCTTTATTATTTTTTTAAATACTTTTTTAGAAAACAAATACAAAAATGCTGAAGATACGGTTAAAAATTGATAAAAATCAAAGCAGTTTGTTTTATAACGCTCATAATCACTTTTTTAATAGAATATTTATTGGAAATAGTATTATACGTACATATGCTACAGTTCAAAATCCGGGGTTTTACGTATTTGATCGAAATGCAAAAGAAATGCAAAGAGGAAGAGCAGCATTAGATACAAATAATTCTAGAACATGTGATTATTTAAAAAATGAGATGGCAAATAGAATGGTAGAACGACTTGCAGTATGTGGAAATTAAAGTAAATATATTTAATACATTGGGATATTTTTTACGATTATAAAATGTTTCGATTTTAAACTAACATTCAAATTTCATTTAATTTTAAGCTTATAAAAAGGGACTTAAGTAAAGTTTTGGATTTAGGTAGTGGAGCAGGAAGTATTGAGAAAGCTATGTGCACTCCACAGATAAATAATGAAGATGAAGTAGTCAGATCTCGAATTGGAGAAATTACAATGATGGAACTTTCAAAAGATTTACTTTATAGAGATTCTGATGCAAAAATTTTTGATTTTAATAAGGAATTAAATATTAAAAGAGTAGTACTTGATGAAGAGGTAGGCTTATCAAGATATCCAGATAATTCATTTACTGCTGTTCTTTCGAATTTATCTTTACATTGGATTAATGATTTACCAAATGTTTTAAAAGAAATAGAACGTATTTTGGTTCCTGATGGATTGTTTATGTGTAATATGTTTGGTGGAGATACTTTATTCGAACTACGTACAGCTATTCAGTTAGCTGAGATGGAAAGACTTGGTGGAATGTCGCCAAGAATTTCTCCTTTTGCAGAAGCTACTGATATTGTTAATTTATTGCAAAGAGCAAAATTTTCTTTAAACACAGTAGACGTTGACGAAATAATAGTTGATTATCCAGACATGTTTGCATTAATGAAGGATCTTCAGTATATGGGAGAATCAAATGCCATCCATAGTCGACAAGCCTCTATACCTAGAGATGTTCTACTTGCTGCTTCAGCCATCTATCCAGCCATGCACAGTGAACAAGATGGAAGAATACCAGCCACTTTTCGTGTTATAAATGCAATAGGGTGGAAATATAGCTCATCTCAGCAAAAGCCTATTGCCCGTGGCACAGGAGAAGTTAATATATCAGAAATGTTTTCTAATATGAAAGATAAAAAAATGCCTGAATCATCAGACAAAAATGATAATAAAGAGAAATAATTTGCTGTAGATCTGCGCATGAGTTTTATTAACGATTATTTTTGTATATACTTTTGAATTTTTATCTAAAGCATATAAAGTTGCTGTTTTTTGTTTTGATACACGTATCTACTTAGGTAAGTATTTGTAATGTAAAAGAAAATCTATGTGAACAAAGTAAAGTGAAATGCCTAATATAATAAATTATATAAATAAAAAGATAAAAATAAAAAATACAATACAATACAATATTTACATGTACATAGATTTAAAAATATCATCTCGTACGAAGAAATCAAGTGAAACTTAAAGTTAAATTTAAATAGGTTGGATATTTTATACAAAGATTTTAAAAAAAAATAGTTTAATATTAAAGTGAAATAAGATTTATTCTTTTTTCAAATCTTTATCTTCATCCTTCTTGTCTTTTTCAGATGATTCATTAGTTTCATTAGTATTTTCTTTTTTAGCTGCATTCTCAGAATTTTCCCCTAAATTTCCCAATAAAGGAGAATCTAATAAGTACTTATCAAAAGCATCATTCTGCTCTGGGAACGGTCTGGGTCCAAGTATGCGAATAAGGTCTTCTCTATTTATAGTTTCCTTCTTTAAAAGTTCTTCTGCAACAGCCGCAACTTGTTCTTTCTTTTCTATCAACAAAGCTTTACATTTTTGATGACACTCTTCCACAATTCTATGTACTTCAGAATCTATAAGAGAAGCTGTTTTTTCAGAAAATGGCTTCTGGAAAGATTCATTATCTAATTTGTAATAAACATACCCAACTTTTTCCGACATACCAAAGCTGGTTACCATTTGCGTAGCATACGCAGTAACTTTTTGGAAATCATTTGATGCGCCAGAAGTAACAGATTTAAAATGTAATTCTTCGGAAACTCTACCACCTAATGTCATTGTCATTTTATCAATAAATTGTTCTTCCGTATTTAAATTTAAATCAGGAGGAAGATACTGGGCATATCCAAGAGCATTAGCCCCATGAGGAATAATCGTTACTTTAAGAAGTGGATCTGCCCAACGTAAATACCATCCACAAATTGCATGTCCAGCTTCATGATAAGCAATTGTACGTTTTTCTTCTGGAGAAAGTACTTTACTCTTCTTTTCTAAACCAGCTATAACACGGTCAATTGCTGCTTCAAAATGAACTAATTCAACCGAATTAGCTTTTCTTCTTGCGGCAGTCAAAGCAGCCTCATTTACGCAGTTTGCAATATCGGCACCTGTAAAGCCTGGAGTAAGAGCGGCTAAACGACCAGCAAGCATTTCCATATTAACGTGAGTAAGAATATGTTTCAAATGAACAAGGAAAATAGCTTTTCTTCCTTCTACATCAGGAGGATCAATACTTATTCTACGATCAAATCTACCGGGACGTAATAAGGCTTCATCTAACGTATCAATCCTATTAGTTCCAGCAAGAACTACGACATGCTCATTTGTGTCAAAACCATCCATCTCAACCAAAAGTTGATTTAGAGTAGCTTCTCTTTCATCTTGTCCACCCATACGAGATCGGCCACGAGCCTTACCAATAGCATCAATTTCATCGATGAAAATAATAGATGGAGCCATTTTTTTGGCGGTTGAGAACAAATCACGTACACGACTAGCACCTACACCAACAAACATTTCGATGAATTCTGAACCAGATACAGATAAAAATGGAACACCAGCTTCACCAGCAGTCGCTTTAGCAAGTAAAGTTTTACCAGTACCGGGAGGACCATATAATATAGCTCCTCTTGGAATTTTTGCACCTAAACGTTCATATTCTTGAGGATGTTTCAAAAATTTAACAAATTCTTCAATTTCAATTTTTGCTTCATTACAACCAGCAACATCTTTAAAAGATACTTTTACATTATTATCTTGATTAAAAAGTTTAGCTTTTGATTTACCAACACCGAAAATTCCACCTCCGGCGTTTGCACCAGCTCTTCTAAACATATAAAAAATGACACCAATAAGTAATAAAGTAGGTAACATTCCAAGAATACTATTTACCCAGGAACCTACGCGTCTATATGATACTGGTACTCTTTGACCCTGTGGTACTTGAAGTGCATCCTGAGCTTCTTGAAGTTGTCTTTCAAAAGCATCTACAGATCCAATTGAAAAATATACATGAGTAAGTGGAGCATCAGGTCTTAAAGTAGCAACTGCTAATTCATGATTTCTAACTTCAATAGATTGTACTAAACCACGATCTAAATAATCTGCACGAAATTGTTGCCAAGTAATCATCGAAGAAGCAGCAGAACCGGCACCACCAAAATCAGTTGAATACATTAAAAACATAGTAACTAAAAGAGTAATTAAAATATTAACCCAATCAGGTCTTTGAGGTGGTTGTGGAGGTAATTTTTTAGGATCTTTTTTATTATCTAAAAATGGATTATTTCCATCATTTTTATCTGAAGATTTTGAATCTTTATTTACATTTGAATTTTTTGAGTTTTTTTCATTTTGAAATAAAAATGAACCAAATGAATTCGCTTTAAGAGTATTAAATTGTTCATAATTATTTTGTAAAATATTTTTATTTCCTTTTCCAGATATTAAAGATACTAAAGGAGAACATAATTTATAAATAAGTGGCGAAAATATAAATTTATTTTTACTTAAATTTGCATTTTTATTTATATTAAATATATTTAAATTATTTTTTTTTAATAATTTTTTTAAATTAGAGTCATAATTAATTGAATTTTTTTTTGTAAAAGTATTAACAAATATAATAGGATTTATAAAATTTTTAAAACTTTTTTTACCCACTTCTGATAAAATTGCAACATTTTTACTCGTTTTTGTGCATGCTCCAGTATAGCAAAGCAACCGAGTATTAATCGAGCCTATCATTTCATGGAAACAGTATATTATGTATCAAATACACGCAATGATTTTTTATTATATATATATATATATATAAACTGTCTATATATGTCTATTTATGTCTATATACAATAATCTGATCAACAGCTTTATTTAATGTTAGCTGTTGTTAGACAAGTTACAAAAACAACATATATAAAAATAAATAAAATCTATTTTTCGCAAATGATGTATTTGTTTATTTGCTCGAAAAAAGAGGAAAATAGAGGAAAAAAAGGAAAAAAAAGGAAATTTTGTTGTAATTTGCTATGGCATTTGCCACCAGTTTGCTCAACTAAGAGAATAAAGTTAGAAAATGTAATTGCTTAGTAATTGGGTTTTTTTGCGTAGTTTATTATTTTGCTTAGTCAGTTAGTGTATTTTTGGTTTGTAAGTCGTTTATGTTTTTTTTTTTTTATTTTTTTGTTTTATTATGGCATATAGAACATAAATGTATGCATATATACACACTTATACATACACTACTAAATGGATATATCATATATGCATATATGTGTAAATGTATGTATGTGTAAATGTATGTTTGTTATGTATGTATGTATGTATGTATAAACTACTATTTACTACACTACAGATGAAGAACTAGTTGTAAGACTATAAGCAAGAAATATAAAGGAAAATCACCTCGCTTAGCATCCAGATGTAATCGGGAAAAGAAATATTGTATTAATCCAACATATGTGGAGACTTATGCATATTGCGCTATAGTAATTAACATGAAAATACAAATTAGTCATAGTTAAGTTTCATTTTTAATAGATTCATATAGAGCTGGGAAAAAGACCAGCGGTTTCCATAACAACCTATTTTGACCGTCCTTTTTTGACCGCCAGTCTTTTTTTGACGGTCTTTATAGTGACCGTAAAAATAGGACCGTTAAAAAAAGACTGGCAGTCAAAAAAAGACGGTTAAAAATCGACGGTCAAAAAAAGACGGTTAAAAAAAGACCGTTGTTAGGGAAGTAT
>JAJLXO010000450.1:0-14180 GCA_030571375.1 Botryozyma mucatilis | reverse complement strand
ATACAATATACAATATACAATATACAATATACAATATACAATATACAATATACAATATACAATATACAATATACAATATACAATATACAATATACAATATACAATATACAATATACAATATACAATATACAATATACAATATACAATATACAATATACAATATACAATATACAATATACAATATACAATATACAATATAAATATACAAACAAATAGCACACTAACAATCACTTGGCAATGAATGTAATTACCCACAATTACGAACAAATGTACGGAATTTAATGCGAAATTACTCATTATCAACCGTCAGTTTCTCAGTCAGGGTCAGTAATTCTGTACAATCACGTTTGTTGTCAGGAGAATTGATGAAGGTAAATCGCGTGTATTTATTTATTTATTGTTTATAATTATTATTATTAATATTAGTCTTAATATTATTACCATTGTTATTATTATTATTATTATTATTATTATTATTATTATTTATTAATTATTACCATTATTGCTTTTATTTCTAATCCTATTATTTCGCCAAATAATGAAAGATGATGATGAGAAAAAAAAAGGTGGAATGTTTACACATTTGCAAACAAATGCGGTTGATATCAATTGTAATAAAACTAAAATTATAGAAGATAATAATGATACATTGAATACTACTACTAATAATATAAACAATAATATTAACAATAATAACAATAATATTAACAATAATATTAACAATAATAACAATAATATTAACAATAATATTAACAATAATAACAATAATAATAATAATAATAATAATAACATTTCAAGTCTAAATAGAAAATCAAAAGAAACTCAAATTTCAAATATTTACTTGGTATGTACAAAATTAATTCTAGTATTATATTTATATATTCAACATCATATTTATTACATCAACTAACATTACAGGCAGTCTATGCTGGTGTACCAGTCTTTGAATGCACAGTTAATGGTATACCAGTTATGAAAAGAAGAGATGATTCATGGGTTAATGCCACACAATTATTAAAAGTTGCTGGAATTGAAAGAAGTAAAAGAATTAGGGTATTAGAGAAAGAAATTTTAAATTCTCCATATGAAAAGATTCAAGGTTCTTATGGAAAATATCAAGGTATTTGGGTACCATTTGAACATGCACAAAGAATAATTAAAAATTACTCAATTGAAGATTTATTACTTCCACTTATGAAATTTAAATTAGATAATTCTAAAAATAATGAAGAATATTTATTAAATGAAAATAGCAATACAACTAAAAATCATTCTCCTTTTTCTCCAATACAAAATGATATATCTAATACTTTAAGTCCTCATTCAAATTCTTGTCAAACTTTTTCAATATTTACTGATTCAAAACCTATTGAAAATTCTTTTTTACATTCAAAAAATGTAATGAAACAAGAATTATCTGATGAGATTAATGATAGTAATATTAATAATATCAATAATAATAATAATAATAATGATAATAATAATAACAATAACAATAACAACAATAATAACAATAATAACAATAATAACAATAATAACAATAACAACAATAACAATAATAACAACAATAACAACAATAACAACAATAACAACAATAACAACAATAATAAAAAAAACCCACATTCTACTCCAACACTAAATGAAGATGATAAGGACTCCCAAGAAAGAGGATCTCCATTAAGAAAAAGAACCCGTTTAAATGAAGATAATTCTATGTTAGATATTAATTATAAAAATTCAAATAAAAAAAATATTAATAATAAAACACAACCAAATGATAATATAGATGATAAAATAATACATTCTAAATCTGCTTCCCCTTTATACCCCTTAGAAATTACAGATGATGATACATTTGAAGATACTAAAGAAATTTTAACACAAATGTTTTTAAATGATGAAGTTATTCCAGACCTTTCAGGATTAAATCTTGAAATTCCAATTGATGAATATGGTAATTCAGCTTTACACTGGGCTGCCGCTTTAGCTAGAATTCCGTTGGCAAAAGAACTTATTATTAACGGAGCCAATCCTTGTAGAGTTAATTATGCAGGACACAGCTCTTTAGTTAGATCCGTATTAGTAACTAATAATTTAGATTTATCTTCATTTCCAGAATTACTTGATTTAATTTATCCATCAATTCCTTTAATAGATAAACAAGGTCGTACTGTTTTACATCATATAGCATTGACTGCTGCCATAAATGGTCGATCCTCTGCTGCAAGATATTATTTAGAGTCTTTACTGGAATGGATAGTTAGAAGAGGTGAGGCTTCTTGGCAAAACCTATCAATTACAAATCTTTCTTCATCAAAAGCTATAAGTTTAAGCAAATTTGTTCATAATGTTGTAAATTTACAAGATGAAAATGGTGACACTGCTTTAAATATTGCTGCAAGAATGGGTAGTAAATCCATTGCTCAACAACTTTTAGATGTTGGTGCTGATCCATGTATTCCAAATCGAGCTAGACTGAAACCTATAGATGTCGGAATAGGTCTTGACTATTTAAGAAATACAAACAAAGAAAATCCATCAAATTCTATTTTAAATTTAAATACAAACTCAAGTTCAAATTTAAACTCAATTAATCAGACTCAATCAATACCAGAAAATCAACAAAATTTATCAAATAGTTTAACTTCACAGCATTTAATAGATTCTTCGGAGAATATAACAAATAATAATGAAGATATTAACAAACCAAAAGTAAATAGTAATTTATCTCCATCTATGTCTAAGAAATCTAAGGAATTAATGGGTTTATTAATTGGTACCATAAATAAGTTAGAATCCGATATGGAAACTGAACTTTTGACCAAACAAACCCAAATTGATAGTGCACGTGAAAAATTACGTGAAGTTGCAACTAAATTAAATACTGCAAGGAAGAAGGAAGATACACTAAGAAAGGAAACAAAAAGACTTTCGGAGTTACAACAACATGTAATTAATTTAGAAAGATCTATAAAAGAAGAGGATGAGGAGTTTAAAAAAGTGGAAATCAAACGAGGGAATGGTGATAAGGCACTTAAATTTGAAGGTAAATTTGATGCAGATCAACCTTTTCGAATTCATGACATTGCCAAGATATGTTCATTGCCCGAAGATACTTCTGAGATTTTAAAAAATCCTTCTCATGCGGATGATATAATGAATTTATGTGAAAATATACCGCCTCCACCAGTTTTAAGAGCTAGAATTTCTGCATATAAACGAAATCAAGTGTCTTTGGAAAATTTAGCTGTTTCTTTGCGTTCTCGATCCATTGATTTGGAAGCAAAATTCCGTCGTGTTGTTTCTTTATGTACTGGTGTTAGCGAGGACTTAGTTTATAATCTTTTAGAGGATTTGTTACGTGCTATTGAGTCGGATCCTACAGAGATTGACATGACACGAGTTTCTTCATTTCTGAAAAAGATTCACAAGAATTGATTATGATCGACAGCTTCTGGTTTGTTTTTGTTATTATTATTATTTATTTTTTATTTGTTATTTATTTATTTATTATTTATTTATTATTTATTTATTATTAATTTATTTATTATTTTTGTATTTTTAGTCTCAATTCATTTTCTTTATGTTTTATATTTAATATGTTTATATAAACGTTAAAATTTGTTTACTTTCTAGGAAATTATATTTTTATTCAATTTACAGCTACTAAATATCTTTTTTACAATGTACAATAATTAAATTCTACTCGATTATAATATCTTATTGCTATTTTGTTTAATTCTAAATTATAAATACTAACATTTAATCACTTATAATGTTTATTTCTTTGTTTTAAAAAATTCAATTATGCAAAAATTTGTTTTCTATATAAATTACCATTATAAGGAGTAATATGGAATCCTTATAAATCTTAAATTTTTATTAGTAATCACATAGGATTCAGTTTTGTTATTTGATAACTATATGATTAATTACATAACAACTTTTACATTTTACATATAACGGACAAAACTAGCAAATGTAACAACTTATGAATAGAAATCGTTTCTTATATGAAGAGGAATTTTTTGATTATTGGCCTTTACAAATATCTGATTTACTTCTGCTGAAAAATGTAGCTGAAATAATAGAAAAGGATGAGTTTATTGAGGAAAAAAATATAGATTTTGGTAAATTCAATGTTAAAACCAGTATAAGTGGTGGTAAATATGTTAATTTCAAAGGAGAAAGTTGTGAAAACACTGTAAATTCTCATATTTCACCTACTAATGGTAAAAAAAAGTTTTATAAAATATCAAATTTTATTTTGCAAGGTTTAGTCACCGCCTTTGTTCCAGTTTCTGATAAATACAATGGTGAAATTGAACTCGATGACGGTTCTGGTGGGCGAATCGTTTGCTTTTTTGATAGGAAAAATAACAATTATAACTTTGAAAAATATACAGAAGATCATATTGTGAGAAATATTGTACGTGTTTATGGACGTGGTGTGAAAAGATCATTTTCAAGGATTTCAAAATCCTATGTGGATCGTGCTGTTTATGTCGAAAATTTTGAAAAAATTCATTTCCCAGGAATCGATGAGGTTGATTTTTCTTTCCAGTGCATAGAAGCTCGAAAATATGCAATTTTACACAAAATTTATTTATATGTATCTGTTTTTTCGTTTTTTTCTATACGGTCTTTGTTTGAATTTGAAAAAAAAAATAGCAATATTCAAATTTTAGACTATGACACGCGAACTTCTGAACAGATTGAGGAAACTATGTCTGAAGATACTCAGCTTCAAAATCAAATGGAAGTGTTTGAAAATAAGATGGAAATCTTTGAAAATTTTGAAAACCTATCCTCTGATGATTGGCCAGATAGTGATCCTGATATAAATAATGAAAATATTGATAATAATAATATCACAATATTTAATTTTGATACAATTCCGACTGGAGTAGATTCGGCTGGCAGTTTGGAAGCAAAAGAAGAAAATGAAAACATTGCATCACACAACCAAATTATCCTGTTGGATATTGAAACATCCAGTAAGCCAGAAAATGAAGCAACAGAATTTACTAAGTTAGATGAGAATTTGGACTACGATACTGAGGTGGATGATGATATCTCTCCGGATGCATATGAAATACTAGGGAAGAAAGTTCATAAAACACCAAATACACAAAAAAACGAAAACAAAAGTATACCAATGTCAGTGAATGATTACAAAGATTCGCATGAATTTTCTTTTAAATTCAATATGAAGGATCCTGGAAATGTTCCTGGAATGTTTGGATATGCTATTAAACGAAGTGCATCTGAGATTACAGTGGATGATGGAAATGAAAATAAAAAAAACAATAAGCACATTGGTAAAAAAAGAAAAACAACTAAAATTGATTTTGATTTTTGTCCAAATTTTAATCCATCAGCTTCTGTGAAAATCAATCGAGGAAGTGTCCCTTCCAATCGACATTGGCAAAGATATATTAGAGAATACATAAATACTTGCATTATACCAGTTGTTGAAAAGATGAGTATGGATGAGCTACATAAAGATAATAGAAAAGATATGTTTCCCTTTGTGTTTACGGCTGCAGAATTGTATGAAAAGAATGAATATATTCGTTGCACTGCACAGTCAGTAGTGAAAACCAAACATATGAGAGCGCCTCCTAAATGGGCATTACGTTCATTATCAGCGGTTTCTTCATCATCGGAAGGAGAGGTGCATACAATGATGGGAAAAGGTACAGAAAGAGGGAGTGTGTTTGTAAGTCCGTTAAAGGGAGAAAAAATGGTTATAAATGCAAAAAAATATATTGAACAAGGATTAAGGGGATTAGAGCAAAAAGGTGTTTTACTAAGCAATAGAGTAATAGGCTACGATAAGACAAAATTTGAGATAGTTCATGAAAAGCTATTGCATAAGGATATTATGTGTGCAGTTCATAAGTCTATACGAGAAGATATTAGAATGAAAAGAAGAAATAAGAAAACGGGAACAGACATTGCAATTGTATATTACAATAAGATGGATGATATTGAATACATAGAAATACGAGAGAGCAATCGATATGAAAAGGGGACTAAAAATGAGAAGGATAGTATTGGGAATAAAAGAAAATCGCAGAATAAAAAAAAAAAATTGGAAATAAAAGTGAAAAATCAAATAACAGCTAGACAAGTGCGGAACTATTTGTTGAAACAGAATAAAAAGTACAGGTTTTTGGTTTTGAGGGATATTGCAAGGTTGCTGGATGGGATATTGCATAGAGATGGTAAGAACAGCTGGCTGCGAGTTCCAGATAGTGACGTTTGGTTGTATGTCTAGGATGTGTTATTGTGTTTAGTGTTTAGTATTTAGGTATTATAGTATATTTATTATATTTTATTATATTTACTATATATTTATATATTTATATATTTACTATATATTTATATTGTATGTATTGTATATATTATATTTTACTATTTATACATTATATGTTGTTTATTGTTTTTATAGTATTTATTATATATTATAGTATTTTATAGTATATAGTATATAGAATTATTTTATATTACTTAGCATAGACAGTATAGTATCCACAATAGCATAGTATTTATATGCAGTATATAATATATAATAAATACTATAAATAGTATTTAACAAATAGTATTTATATTATGTAGTATTATTTATATACTGCATATAGCTAGCATACATTATTTATTTATATTTGGTATTTGTATTTGGTATTTGTATTTGGTATTTGTATTTGGCATTTATTATTATGGCATTTATAATATTGGTTCTAATAGCCTATGGTTCCTTTGGAACCATAGGCTACAGGAACCATTGAGACTTTAAACCCTAAGAGTGCATGTAAAGCATAAAACAGTCCCAACCCTACAAACCCTTATCAATCTATAATATTACGCGTTTTCTACATAATTACGTTATGGGATTCTCAGGAGCAACTGGATAAAATTACTACAGTATACAATAACATACAGAGTACATAATATGGTATACAATGTAGTATAATGGGTATATAGTATAATAAGTATATATTATAATAAATATATATTATAATAAGTATATAATGTAATAAATACATAATATAATAAAATAAATATATAGTACATACTTAGAATAAAACTTACTCAATATAGCAAATTGCTCCCTTAAACAGATTGGATAAGAAGTATTGCAGTTTCTAAAAATAGAAAACTGAAACTATTATAGCCAAGAAGGTTTTTTAGTTTCCAAATACGATTATATTATGTAATAATTATTCTAGTATTACGTGTTAATACGTTTTGCTATGTATCCATATAATTTAATAATCAATATAATCGCAATTGCAATTGCAATTATATTATATTGTGTAGACTAATTGTATGGTTGTTAGTTAATTATTAGCCAGCCTCTTGAGATCACGTGAAACCCAACAGATTCTAAACTGTAATATAAACTACATTTATGTATAGTATAACAGTTCAACACTAGTATAATATAGTAAACTAGTAATCATATACATTTAATATCTGCATAGTGTAGTGTATGAATATAACTATATACAACATACTATATACAATATACTATATACAATATACTATATACAATATACTATATACAATATAAACTATATACTATATACTTTGTATATAGTATATAGTATATATAGTATTTATATACTATATAATTACCATAGTTACGTTGTTTACATTCATTCCCCTATTGGAATTATTCTTTATCTTTTCCTCTTAATTGGGAAACAAAGTCATAAAAAGCGTGAAACGTAAATACAAGTAAATACTGTCGTTATTAGGAAATAGTAAAATTAATTAGTGCTAATAATTCACAAAAATAGAAAACCAATTGCTTTTTTTGTATTTAAAATTATTTTATAGTGTATATTGATTTGTTATTTATTATTATTGTTTATTTATTTATTTATTTATTTTATTTATATTTATATAAAAATATTTTTTATAGTATATTATTTATATTATATTATTTATATTTATATTTATATTAAATATTTATATTAAATATTTATATTAGATATTTTTTATAATAGTATTATTAATTGTTTCATAAAACAATCCTCTCAATTTGTCTCACTATTACTAATTAGTTAATTATATAGTATACAATATTATACTATATCATACTATCAACTAACATTATTCAATACTATTAAACACTATTCAATACTATTAAACACTATATATACTATATACTATATACAAAGTATATAGTATATAGTATAATATACAGTATAATTTAATATATAATATATAGTATATTATATATTATACTACAGTGTGTGGCATATAGTTTATATATACTATAATAGTTAGTAATTATTAGCTTATAACTGAAACTTCTGCATACAATACAATAATAATATAATAAACATGGCTTCTACAGACCAATCAGGTGCTAATAATCTACCTAGCAACACAACAAACAAGGAAATTAATGTAAACAGTGGACATCAGAGTGCATATAGCATAAATAATAATAATAATAATAATAATAATAATAATAATACCACAAATGGAAATAATGCATACACTACAACAATAAACAACAATAACAATAATAACAATAATAATAATAATAATAATAATAAAAATAGTGGAAAAGAAAATAATAACAATGCATACACTGTAAAAAACAATATAAACAATTTAAACAATGCTGTTAATGCAAACAAAAATGATATTAATGCGGGAAATATTTCCAATGTAAAAGAACAACCAAAAAAAAATAGAAACATTAATAACATTACAATCTCTACACCTGCTCCTAATGATTTTTCTAATACAAATATGGTTTCACCTACAAATCCAAAACAAGGGATCTCATCATGGTGGCGTAGATTAAAACCGAAACAATCATCGTCACGTTCAACTTCCCCTACAACTTCAAACAGAAATACTTTTAATAGTCCAAATTCGGATGATATTTCTTCATCTGATTTTAATGAGGCACTTTCTATTTCAAATAATAAAAACATATCTTCGACTTCATTTTCTCATCAAAAAAGTAATAACAATAATCAACCTTCTCCACTTCAATTTCTATTATCACCATCTGAGGATACCATAAACAATAGTAATAATAATAATAATAATAATAACATCACAAATCATTCACTCCTATTTAGACCATCTGCTATGAGAATAAACTCCGCCTCTTCAGTAGCCACAAATAAATCAAATGGAAAAAAATCAAGAAGTAGAAGAGCAATGTCTGCTAGTTCAACATTTACTCCCGCATCTATTCAAAATGAACTATATAATCACTTAAATTCTAATACCACTCAAAATAATAATCAAAATAATAATAATAATAATAATAATGATTTAAAAATATTTGGTGTTCCACTCGAAAATTCAATAAAATATGCTTATGTTAAAATTACTCGTGCTGATTCAAATGGAAAACAACACACTTATGGTCATATTCCTATTGTTGTTGCAAAATGTGGAATGTATTTAAAAACAAATGCAATTCATGTTGAAGGAATTTTTAGATTATCTGGTTCTGCTAAAAGAATAAAATATTTACAGGAAATGTTTAATACTCCTCCATTATTTGGTAAAGATATAAATTGGGATGGTTTTGTAGTACATGATGCTGCAAACGTATTTAGAAGATATTTAAATAACCTACCTGAACCAATCATTCCATTAGATTATTATCAAAATTTTAGAGCCCCTTTTCAAATATCCCCTACGGTATCTCCAAAAACTGATAATAGCAATCAGCCTGATTCTAATAATAACCTCGTCAGTGTAAAGGAAAAAATTAAATACATTCAAACTTTACTTAGAGCTTTACCATCTGTAAATCGAGAACTTTTATTATACTTATTAGATCTTTTATCTGTCTTTGCCTCCTGTTCTGATGATAATCGTATGCCCGCCTCAAATTTAGCCGCAATCTTTCAACCATGCATCCTTTCACACCCTGATCATCAAATGTCTCCAGAAGAATACTCCTTAAATCAAGATGTTGTTCTATTCTTAATAGAATATAATAGAAGTTTTTTATCCGAACAAGAATTAGAAGAAATGGCTGCTGTAAGTAGTAGTGTTCGTCAGAAACCATCAAAGTCTTCTCACAAGGATTCTTCAAAAGATAAAAGTCATAAACGTCTAAGTCATACTGATCATAAACGTGATGCAAAAGATTCCACTGTAAAACATTCAACCAAAAGTAAACCTTCTTCAAAGAAAAAAGAAAACGACTCCTCAAACAAACCCAAACAGGATTCTAAAAATTTGGAACAAAATACTGAATCAAAATCACAAAAACTGTCCGATGTTTTACAATTCCCCTCCTTTCAACATTCTCCAGTTGTACGCGTTCCAGTACCCTCTTCTACAGTAAACAACACCATTTCTGTACCAATTAAGGATCAACCTAATCTTTCCAATTCTATTACTGACACAAAGAACCATCAACTGATGCAAAATGATAATCTTCCCCTGCCACATTCTAGGTCTACTTCACCAGAATCCTCCTTATCAATACCTTCTCCAGTTCCACTTACATCTTCTCGTTCCTCTTCCTCCCTATCCTCTTCCGTCTCATCTGCATCTTCTTCTTCCTTTTCTTCTGCAGTTTCAAGATCGCGCTCCTTTATTGACTCTCCTCATCAAACTTTATCTATTGTTTCCTATTCTACAGCTACTCCCATTATACTACCTAACAACAGTAAGGAATCTCAAAATTATGATCCTTCCACAACAAATGAGAATGATTTAATAAATCCTCTTAATGTTGATCAAGCAGACTCTTTTTACAAGCCCATTTCCTCTGACATGGATGATAGGCTGAATTCAAAATATAATTGTCATTTTGACTTATCGAGTGTATCTGCTGTAAATTTAAAGCGTTCAAATACAATGCCTATCCAACGTTCATCTGCAATGCATTTTGGAACCACTGTCTGTTCTTCTTTAATTAAATCCCCAGTTAATAGTTCAAACATTAATAATACTAAAACTATTGACAACAGCTGTGCTTCTGCTTTAAATTCTCCTTCTTTGTATTCTTCTTCCGCTCTTCCCTTTTCCACTGAATCTTCTTCCTTATTTTCAATACGACGCTCGGCTTCATTAGCTCGAAGACTATCTCTTAGAAGCTCGTTTCGTCGAAGCTCAAGTATTGGTAGTCCCACTTTTTTTACCGCTACTTCTGTTATTTGCAAGCCATTAATTCAAGTTTCACAAGTTGTCTCATCAAAGCAAGTTGAAACTAATGATTTAAAAACTTTTAAACAAGAAATAAATTCACAATCAACGCAAATTGAAAAGATTAATGATACAGTAAAAATAAGCTCTGATGTTGTAAAAATACAGATTTCATCAAGCAGTAACACTGAAGGATCGTCAAAGGATACGGATTACATACCAGAAAAGGAAAATCAAATAACTTCTGATAATCTTATTCATGAAACTCCGTTGACAACCTCATCGGGAAATACAGGCGAAGAAGTTAAAAGTAAGTCTAAACAGAAAGAAAAAGAAATACAGGATAAATCAGAGCTTGTAAAGCAAAAATCAAACTCTCTTTCTAATGATGATGAAATAGGTAAAAGCATTTCTACTTCTAAAAATAATTCTTCGCAAAAGATTTCTAAAGATCGTCATAGTCATAGTCATAATCACCATAATCATCATCACAGTCGTAGACATAAACATGAGGAGAATTCGGAATCAAGTTCACAGATTAATTCAAATAAATTTGATAAATTAAATAAATCAAATGATCTAGTGACTGTTTCTAAAGTACAAGAGTTTGATAATTTAGGGAAAAATAATGAAGAAAAAGTTAAAGATAGTGACAAAAGCACAAATAAACCGAAGGCAAATAATGAGGGTAAAGATATAAACTTAGAAATATCTAATAAAGACACAAAAATGCCTACTAATCCAGTGGAAAGAAAGCCGGTATCTTCATTAGTTTTAGTTCCTCCTTTTCCAGATTCCAAACGCGATGGAAAATCATTGAATGGAAGTAATACAAACAAGCTTGAAGTACAACAATCTGAGTCTTCAAAACGGAAGTCTTTTATAGCAACTGGTAATGAAAGTGAAAGTAAGATCAAAAAGGAAATTAATGATTTTACTAGCAACAATAAAGATGCTCAAAATGGGTCTAACACAAAAGTTTATAATATCCCACGCAGTGAATCTTTTATACAACATAGCAAACAAAAGGTTGTAAGACTTCCAGTTGGAGGTAAAAGTGAATCTACATCAGCTTCAAGTGTTTCTAATAATTCTCCACCAAATGTCAATCGCAATAGAAGTAATATACTCGGTAATAGAAATCCATTGACTAACCATCCACCTTCAAACGTGAATCCTTTCCCTGCTTCAGCTGTTGATATGCATATTGGATCTGTTAATGGAAGTCAAGGATTTGAAGAGAAAAAGAAACATTTATTTAGAATGTGGTGAAGTATAATATAGAAAAAGTCAAAAAAAAAAAAAAAAAAAAAAAAAAAAAAAAAAAAAAAAAAAAAAAAAAAAAAAAAAAAAAAAAAAAAAAAAAAAAAAAAAAAAAAAAAACAATTGGAAATGGGTAATAATATCTTAGAAATGGTTTTTATATTATAGGTGTAGTTATTTTCAAAGGAGAAGGGTATATGTCATTATTAAGTTGTCTATCTATCTATTATTAAGGTTTATTTTGTTTGGAGTTTTTATCTTTCGTCAAGTTATTTCTTGTATTTATTATTTTACATTTCTGCACTACTATATTTTTTATTATTATTTTTATGTATACTTATCTTTGTTACGAATACTTCTCACTATTCAGTCACGATTGTTTAAGTTATTGTCTTTTAGAATTATTTGTTTGTTGCTTAGAATAGTCTCTGTTATGAAAAAAACATATTAAGAAATTTACAATATATTTTATGTTTTGTTAATTAGTTTACATATTTTAAACTAACTACGTATTTGAATAATCTACAATCATTTTTCTACAATAAAATAAGTTTAAAATAAGTTTATAAGGAGAAAATATTTAAAAATAAGCAAACCATAAAACTATAAAATTAATGATTCCCAAAAAAACTACTTGTATTTTCAACTCTACTATTTCAAATTGTTGTCTTGGTACCCAACCGCAAATTATTATGTTTTACGTCATATTAAATAATATGCTCCTGTTTAGAGGTTTTATACAGCAAAAGCAATTTTTGGTGTTGAAATAAAGTTTAAAAAAAAAAAAAAAAAAAAAAAAAAAAAAAAAAAAAAAAAAAAAAAAAAAAAAAAAAAAAAAAAAAAAAAAAAAAAAAAAAAGACTTTTATACACATTAAACATCTTATTTCTTAGTAGTCAAAATTATAAAAAAATTTTTAATATCGTACTTTAGTAAAAACACATAATAATTTATTTCCTAATCCGTCTATTTTTAAAACTGTTTATGTCAGCAACTATAACTTGTTTTTGCTATGGCAACCTGAATCATTAGATTAATTGCTAAACAATCGTATAATTAAAAAAAAAAAAAAAAAAAAAAAAAAAAAAAAAAAAAAAAAAAAAAAAAAAAAAAAAAAAAAAAAAAAAAAAAAAAAAAAAAAAAATAGAAACTGAAATAGAAATGAAATTGGAATTACAAAACTTATAAACAGAAAAATTATTGATTGTAGTATTAAAAGAATACATAATTGCAAATATTATTTGATATTTATGATAATTGAGGATATTTAGGTGTGTTTGTGTGTTTTTATAGACTTTTAGCTAAAAAAGATGCTAAATTTAGCTAAAAATTAACATTTTTGTGGCTAGTTTTTACCGGTTTTAAACAATTTATGCTAATATTACAATTCTAGACAACGAAAATGAGCTCCACAGTGTCGCCACAACAGCAACAGGCAAATAAAACACCAGCGTCAAAGGCCATTGCTTCTTTCTTAAGATACAGACCTGAACTAAAACAGCGAAATGGCATAATAGACGGGAAAATACAGCCTTTTTTTAGAGGTAAATATTTGCATTTTTAAAATATTAGTTTATTTATTTATTTATTTATTTATTTATTTATTTATTTATTTATTTATTTATTTATTTATTTATTTATTTATTTATTTATTTATTTATTTATTTATTTATTTATTTATTTATTTATTTATTTATTTATTTATTTATTTATTTATTTATTTATTTATTTATTTATTTATTTATTTATTTATTTATTTATTTATTTATT
>JAJLXO010000449.1:0-14240 GCA_030571375.1 Botryozyma mucatilis | reverse complement strand
TTTTTTTTTTTTTTTTTTTTTTTTTTTTTTTTTTTTTTTTTTTTTTTTTTTTTTTTTTTTTTTTTTTTTTTTTTTTTTTTTTTTTTTTTTTTTTTTATTTTTTTGTTGTATTTGTGTTTACTTTTGTTTATTATGATTGTTTACTAAAACGGTAAAAATACGTCACCATAGAAACGGGAAGTACATTTTGTATGGGTTTTTTTTCTACGCGAAAACACAAAAAAAATCAGAAAATAGAACAATGGAATAGTATACTACAAATATACAGAATAATTCTATATATAATATATAACAAAATGCCCTATAATAAACTACTATATAATAAAACACTATATAATAAAACACTATATAATAAAATACTATATAATACTATATAATAAAATGCTATATAGTACTATATAATAAATAAAACACTCTATAATAAAATACTATATAATACTATAATAAACAAATTACTCTATACTATATAATAAAATACTTTATAATACTATATAATAAAATACTTTATAATACTATATAATACTATAATAAACAAATTACTCTATACTATATAATAAAATACTTTATAATACTATATAATACTCCATAATGTATAGCAAACATAAGAGTGAAACATAAATGCTATATGGAGTATAAAATAAAAACATTCGATTTGACAAAAAAAAAAAACAATTAAAATTAATTGTAGTAAATAAATGCAAAGTAATAAAATAGAAAAATAAAATAGAAAAATAACATATCCAATTGACATATAAGGAAAACAAAAATTTACGTAGTTAATAATATATATTATATACAAGGTATATAATACAGCATATAATACAGCATATAATAGTATATTTTGTAGTAAATATTATATAGTAACATCTAATAATATTTAATAAAACATATAATATAGTATACAGTAGTAATATGCTATCATATATAATAGTCAAAAGTGATAGTAATATAATAATAAATAAGGAATTAAATAAATGTGTCTTCCCATGTTTATACCAGTGAAATTAATATGTCTGTGTTATTATTATATAGCATTTATTATATAATATTTATGAGCATATAGTATTATTTACTATTTATCTTTACTATTATTTTTTATATTATTGAATTATCTATATTGCAAAAATTATTTTTAGTTGTAGTTGTAGTTGTAATCGTAGTCAAAGTCATTTATTTTGCTATTCGGTAAACTATTATAGTTATGCCATTTTGATGTTATATATAATAGTAAGCATATAATTAATCCAATAATACACACATATATAAAGATAGTATTTATGCAATATATAATAATATTATACTAAATAAATAAATCAATAATATATATTAACAAAAAAAACTAACTATGTATTAAATAACGTCTAATTTTAAAGTTTAATTAATTAAGTAAAAATAACACCAATTATATCGAAAAATAGCCAAGACAATTATTGTCTTTTTCTCTGTCTCCTGTTTGTTTTTAAATCCGCATTTTTTAAAGATTTATTTTTGTTTTTATTTTTATCTTTATTATTTATATCACCATCTGTATCTGTATCTTGTTCGTCTCCAGCAGTTCCTAATACTTGTCCAGGAGCTGAAACATCTATAGACCGATTATTAATTACAAGAGGTCTACCAGTAATCTTTCTATACAACTTAGCTGGTAGTTGCACAATTAATGTTTGTTCCCAACCTGGAATAGGAATATCTTCAATATTTAGTGGAAATTCAATATCTTCTCCTGATTTTGTCTTTTCAACTAAATGAACACTTCCATCATTATAAACACTGAATATTTTCCCATTAGGAATTGATACTTTTCTTTTACCACCAGATTTTGCACCATTGCTTAAAAAATTATCATTATATGCACCCCATTCGGGTGAACTTCCATATGCTAATGTTTGGGCTTCTTTAATACATAAACTCATATGATTTCTATGTCCGATAGCAGTGTATCTTAGGAAAACATATTGTCCAACATTTATAAATCCAAAAATTAATGCAATTGAAAATAACAACCCTGGTTTTACTCTAGAATAGTAATATCCTGTACCTCTCCATCTCGGAAAGCCATGGCTTAAAAAGAAATCATATCTTTTTTTACTTTCTATATCTCTTAATATGTCTGAAATAACGGAAAGTCTAGCATACCTTTCGTTATCTTTTCTTGTTGCTTTTCCTTTTAATTTATCAGGATGAATTTTCCTTGATAATTTTCTATATGCCTTTGTTATTTCTTCTTGGGATGATTTAGGACCATTTTCTAATCCAATCCAAGCTATTTATTAGTAAATAAATAAATACATAATAAATAATTATAAATAATCATTCTCAATAATAAACAATAAATCTGTTTAAATTACTTACAATAAAAAGTAACTCCTTTTCCTTTATCAGCTTCTAATTCATCTTGAACTCGAAAGATTTCATAGTCTTTCGTACTCCAAGCAATCGAAAACTGAAATAAAGATATAAAAAAACAATTGAAAAAAATAAAATTTATTAGTTTCATTTTTATTAATTAAATATGTATGTATAAAATACAAAAAATCTAAAATCTAAACTATATAAAATATGAAATATAAAATATATAGCTATATATAGCTATATATTTATACTTAATTTAGTAATATTCAAATATATTCATAAAACGTATTCGTTGGCCCGCTACTTGTTTCGTTAAAAATTATGTTTTAATAATATTGTTCCAAGTTGTATCGTAGTCTGTAATCGTGATTTAATTACCCGGTTAAAATCTTCTATATGAAACATAAATAAAATTTACTATTTTAGGAAGCAAAATATATATTTTTACATAACGTACATAATTAATTAATGCGCTTCTAACCACAAACCTTGGTTTTAAATTTTCATACCTTTATGAGTATTACACCTCCTTTGGTTTTACTAATATACTTTTTTTTTATTTTATTATTATACATATATTTTATTATATACATATATTTCCGCTGTACATAAATTAATGTTTGTAACGAGAAAAAAAATCTAAACATATCTATTAATTAATCTATAACTATAAATAATTTGGCAAAATAATATACAAAACTGTCAGCCATATTCAGCAATTAAGATAATTAATATTAAAGAAAAAAATAAAATAAAATAAAATAAAATAAAATAAAATAAGATAAAAACATAAAACATAAAACATAAAAATATACAAACATAAAGTAAAAAATCAATGTTGTTGTCATATTGTAAACTAGTATAATAAATGTAAAAAATTAATAATTAATCTCTATATTATGCAATAGTAATCCTTCACTAGTTGGCCATTTCATTATACCATAAACTTGTTTAGACAAATTAATACATAATTCTTTCACATAGACAATTCCATCTTTTTCTTCCTGCGTTAAATCATTACCCATTGATAATTCATTCCATTTATCCGCAGCAAGAAGCATCCAAAATGCTTGTCTTCGTAATAATTTATTAAATCTTTTTGAATCATTAGAGCTTAATGATTTATAATATTCCTTGGTAAGTAATTGCTTATTCAACTTAGTTTTATCATTGATACAACTAATTTCAAAATAACTTGAAATCGATGGAATTAAATCAGCTGAATTCAAATATTTTGAGAATCCATGTAAACCATAACAAGCACTTATTCTTTCTAAAAGAAATGCGCTCCCTATGCGCTTTCCGCACCAGTTTTCTTCATATGCTCTTGAAATCCATTTAAGTGCAAGGGTTGATGCAACGTCTCCTCTTAATCTAAGTAATTCTGAAGCAATTAAAATACATCTAAATGCATATGCTGGTAAAGAACAGCGTGAAACATAGGAATAAACTGCAGAATCTATTAAAAAATCAATCCCTTCTATTAAAGCCTTTGTATTAATTTCATTTATTTTGAATCTATTATTATTATTATTACTAAGATTATTTCCATTGTTAGTTTGGGAACTAGAAGGCGATAGTGAACCAGCGCTTGTACTTGAATTCAAATTTGAATTTGTATTTGTAGAAGAAAAATTTGAATATTGGGCGGAATTCAATTGAGATATTGAAGTCGAGTTACTAATTATTAAAGCTATCGCTCCCATTTCTTGAGAACCAGCATGATATTTCCAAGCTTTATCATTTAAAAAATCCTTTTTAAGAAGTTCATATGTAGAAAAAGCTAAATTCCACTCGCGAGTCATAAATGCATAATCCGCAAGTTTTCTAAGTTGGGCTTCTGCACATTTACAAGGATAAGTTTCAGTAACAGCATCATATCCTTCATTTGTTGATGAAAAATTTGACGAACTAGATGAACGAGAGGAAAAATATCTTTTTGAGGCATTGAAAAATCTATTTGTTACACTTCTCCTACTTGAGGCAACTTGATCGTTTAAGGTGTTTATTGTTTGTTCTAAATGTGGAATAAGACTATGTAAAACCAAATTACGCACTAAAGCTTTTATCGATTTTGTATCTTCAGGATCAATAAATTGGTAATTAAATGTTTTAGATTTATTTTCATCAAGTAATTCAAATTGATAATCAATTGATGGCCATGAAGCTGGAGAAGAATTTATAGTTGTTACAGAAGTATTATTATTTGTAGATGAATTAGCATTAAGTTTCAATAAATGACAATTTAAGCCGAAGGATTTCTTTATTTTATCGAAAAGTTTTACAGTTTCGTTATAGTCATCGTTATCTGTATATACTAAAACGTAAAATTGAAGTACATCAGTATCAACTGCTTGAGATAAGGGAAAATCTAAATTTAATTTTGATAAAGAATTTATTACGTCTATAGGATTCTTAGTTTGTGGGGTTATTGCTATTAGATTTAAAATAGGATGAGAAAATGTTTCGTGTTCAGATATTGGAAATGAAGATAGTATTTTTCTTAAATAATGCAAATATGATAATCTATGGATGTAATTTTTTTTGGATAAGTTTGGATCATTATTGAAGTTATTTGTTTTATTGTCATTGTCATTGTCATTGTCATTGTCATTTTTAAGTTCATTATTGTCATTTTCATTGTCATTAATTTTATCGTTAGTGGTATTAGAATTTTTTGATAGATAAGAATAAAATTTGGATTCTAAAGACAAATAATTTTTCATATTATATTCATGTATATCATGATTAATAGAAATAGAAGAAAACTGGTCACTAATATTTGTCTTTTTCATTAAATCTAAAAGTGAATTATTAGAATTGATTTCATTTTTATTATCTTTAGCTTCATTAGAAACAAAATGAACATTAAAATCATTTAAAGAAGTTGAAAAACCTTTTGAATTTCGTATTGATAAGGGGCCAATAATATTGTCTCCAAACGGAGAGATTAAATTAAGAAAAGAATCATAACCATATAATTTTGCTACATTATTTGCTTCATCTGATGCTGATACAGATATTCTTGGAGCAAATGACCATATAATAATTTTTCTAATTTCTTGAAATTCATCTTCTTTGGAAGTTATAAAAGGAACATTATTGGTAAATTCTTTTGAAGGATTTATAGAATTTAATTGTTTATGTTCATTACAACCATAATTTTCCAATATAAAATTTTGATATTCTTCTCTTATGTTGTATAAATTATTATTCATTTTAGAAAAATTCCTTTTAATCAAAATCTTATTTTTGTATTATTAGGATGGATTTAAATATTTTTCAACTTAGTCATTATTAGTATTATTATGTAAGAGGGTTTCTTCTATTATAATCAAGAGAAAGTATGGTTATGAATTACGATGTATTACAAAGGCTTTTTTTTTATTTTTTTTAAAAAAAAAAAAAAAAAAAAATCCAAATCGTAATACATAATAATATAACCTTGCAAGATCATGGTTTGCGGTGTATCTATGACAACTATTAATACAAATAATTTATAAAGAATCAATCGGTTATCAATTAATAGTAGGGAATGATCCATGTATGAAATGAATATTTAAAGTGCGGAACATATGATGGAAATAGTTTTACTTTATATTCTACAATATTACTGTATAAAAACAATATAATATAATTAAATTTTATATTAAAATAAAAATGAGTTACTAAAATTTTTATAAAACATTAAAATATTACGACATTATTATTAATATTATTATTATTATTTTCGTCATACGATATATATAATAGCTATAATTATTAAATTATTTTAATTATTTGAGATTTTTTCTTAAAATCCAATTCACATTAATTAATTAATTAATTAATTAATTTATTTAGCTTCAATTTAATTATTATTTTAGTTTTTCACTGCCAGCTATTTCTAAATTTCTCATCGATTTAGCTCAATTTACGAATTTATTAATTAGTAACTATAACAACGGTTGTTATCAAGCTGTTTATTTGAAACTAGGAAAAACAAAAATTAAAAAAAGTACGAAAAAAGGAAATGAAAAAAGTTATTTTCACTGTTAATACGCTGTAAATAAATACTAATTAACATTTATTATTATTATTTATTTGTTAGTGGAGATAATTTGAGTGCGTGTATTATTTGGGAGTATTGTTTATGGTACATGAGGGAGATAGTAAAATAGGAAAATTATAATAAAAAATAGAATAATAATAATAAATAATAAATAAATAAATAAATAAATAAATAAAAAAAAAAAAAATAGTAATATATAATAACTATAAATAAATATAAAAGTAAAAAGGATAAAATCTGCAAATCAAATATTTATACTGTTTTTATTTAGAATTAATTTCGCATAATTATTTATATACTAATATTGGAAATACACTAATTTATGACATGTGAGTTTAGGATACTTCCCTTTTTATTTTTTTATTGATATTGTATTTATTTGACTAGCATATATTGTTTATTTATTTTATTTTATTATTATTATTTAATTGTATTACTTTAATTTATTATTTAGTGTTTATTATTATATTATATTCACTATATTATATTATATTATATTATATTATATTTACTATATTATATCATACTATATTATATTATATTATTATTACTATTTATCATCATTTATCATCATTTATCATCTTTTATCCTCATTAATTACCATCTAATTTACATCACTCATGCTTCCCATATCGCCACTAACAAATTTACAGCTACAATATTACAGTCAACACCTCTAATTGCTTAGCTGCTTGTGTGTTTTAATATTTAAATATTAAGAATAACAGATCATTGGTATTATTCGCCCTCATTTGACTGTTTATAATTCGCTTTTGCATCAGCCGAATTGTCTTCGCCACTGAAAAGAAAAGCATCAAGCGCCTTTAAAGGTGTTGATGCATCATTAGACATTGAATCTGACATTGCTTTCTCGAATTCTTTTTTTACTGAAAATTTAAATAAATCAAATTTAATCTCTCCACCTCTTTCTAAATCACACATGATTGATTCTCTTCATTCATCACAACAAACTGGTACAACAATTTCTACAAATGATAATTCGCATCATGTTAAAATTTCATCTTCAACTAAAGCTGATAACTTAGCAAATCCTACAGAAATGTGTGAAGAAAATGATACTACTGCTGATAACACAAATATCGATATGCGAATCCGATCAGCCTCTCCATCAGAATCTAGTCATTCATCAGAATCTAGTCAATCATCAAATTCAAGTCAATCCTCGGATTCTAATCAATCATTAAATTTCTCTTCAGACTCGGACTCTTCTAATGACTCATTTCCTACAAATTTATTGAATTCAGCTTATTTTTCAGAAAAATTTCCAAATTCAACTTTTGATGTAAATATGAGAGAATTTGATTATACTTTAGTAGAATTATATAAAATATTTCATGATCAATCTGATGATTTTGTTTTATCTCCCAGTTTAAAATATGCTATTTCAAAAGAAATAAATATGATCTTAAGAAGGATACATACAATAGCATCATCAAAAGAATTACAACGCAAAACTGAAACATCTTTATATCTTGCTAATCAAGATAAAACTATTAATTCGATTCTTCAATACTCTCTTTCTAGTAATCCTATTACAACTAAACATTATTCTCAAGATAGATCTCGAACAAAAGATCAACCGCAAGATAAAAATCAAACAATAGATAAAATTAAAAGTAAAAGTCTAGAACAAAATGAAATTAAAAGTCAAAATGAAAATCAAGATCAAGACAAAGACAAAGACAAAGACAAAGATGAAGACAAAGACAAAGATGAAACCAAAAGTCAAGTTCAAGACAATGAAAACCATGAAGTTAGAAGTGAAATTAAAAACCAAGATGAGATTAAAGACCACAATCAAGACCAAGAACAAAACAAAAACTCCTTGAAATCAATTCATCAAAATAATACATCTGACACTTCTCTTGAAGAAAATTCTAATTTCCTTTCTTTAATTGGAACTGATGCAAAATCAATAGATGAAATCGGCCAATCAGAACATTTATTTAACCCAGCTTTGGTACCTTCAGATCTTTCACGAGAGACTCAATATCTGAGACTAGCTTTACACGACGAAGCCCGTATACGCATATCCCAACAAGATAAAGAAATACAAGATTATAAAGAAGTATTTGATAGGTTGTTGCATGAAAATAGTGAGAAATCTGCTGTAATTTTAGCAGCAGAGTTGAAAAAATCTCAGGATGCAAATCGAGCTTTCCAACGTGCTTTGCGTGAAATAGGTGAAGTTGTAATTGCTGTTGCTAATGGTAAATTATCTAAAAAAGTAGTTATTCATGAAAACGAATTAGATCCAGAGATTGTAAATTTTAAACGTACTATAAACACTATGATGGATCAACTTCAACGCTTCTCTACAGAAGTTACTCGTGTTGCCACAGAGGTCGCTGGCGGCACTCTAGGTGGCCAAGCTGATAATGAAGGTACCGTCGGTGTATGGCGTAAACTAACGGATAATGTAAATATTATGGCTTCTAATCTCACAAATCAAGTTCGAGAAATTGCAGATGTTACACGTGCAGTAGCACAGGGAGACTTGTCTAGGAAAATTAATGTTCATGCGCAAGGTGAAATATTAGAACTTCAAAAGACAATAAATACTATGGTTGACCAACTTAGAACTTTTGCTTTTGAAGTTACGAGGGTTGCCCGTGAAACTGGAGTTGAAGGTCGTCTCGGGGGCCAAGCTCAAATAGAAGGAGTCGAAGGTATTTGGCGAGAACTCACTGATAATGTAAATGCTATGGCTTTAAATCTCACTGATCAAGTCCGTAATATTGCGAAAGTAACCACCGCTGTTGCTAGGGGTGATCTTTCTCAAAAAGTATCTGCAAATTGTAAAGGTGAAATTTTGGATTTGAAAAATACAATTAATAAGATGGTTGACCGATTGCAAAACTTTGCTATGGAAGTAACTACTCTTGCTCGATCAGTAGGTACAGAAGGTATTTTAGGTGGACAAGCAACAGTAGAAGATGTAGAAGGTGCATGGAAAGAAATGACAGAAAATGTAAATTCTATGGCAACAAATCTTACTACGCAAGTCCGTGCAATTGCTCAGGTTACAACTGGTGTGGCACGGGGTGATCTTTCTCAAAAGATTGATGTGCGTGCTAAAGGAGAAGTATTGGCTCTTAAAAATACAATCAATAAGATGGTGGATCGTTTACGTGTTTTTGCATCTGAAGTTTCTCGCGTTGCTAAAGATGTAGGAATTGATGGTAAATTAGGTGTTCAGGCACAAGTATCTGACGTAGATGGCCTCTGGAAGGAAATTACTACAAATGTTAACATGATGGCTTCAAATCTTACAACCCAAGTTCGTGCTTTTGCTCAAATTACTGCTGCTGCTACTGATGGTGATTTTACTCGGTTTATTACGGTAGAGGCTTCTGGTGAAATGGATGCACTTAAAACTAAAATTAATCAGATGGTGTTAAATTTAAGAGAGTCTATCCAACGCAACACAGCTGCTAGAGAAGCTGCTGAGTTTGCAAATAGAGCAAAATCTGAGTTTTTGGCAAATATGTCTCATGAAATTAGGACTCCTATGAATGGAATTATTGGTATGACGCAATTATCATTAGAAACTCAATTGACTCAGTATCAGCGAGAAATGCTTTCTATTGTTCATAATCTCGCAAATTCTTTACTTACTATTATTGATGATATTCTTGATATTTCAAAGATTGAAGCGAACAGAATGACTATTGAAAAAATTGCGTTTTCATTACGTGGAACTGTGTTTGGTGCTTTAAAGACTATGGCAGTAAAAGCAAACGAAAAATCTATTGATCTTGTTTTCCAAATGGATTCAAGATGTTCAGATTATTTGATTGGAGATTCATTCCGTTTAAGACAAGTAATTTTAAATCTTGTTGGTAATGCTATCAAATTTACTGAATCTGGCGAAGTATCTCTTCGTGTTCGTACTGCTACTCAAGATCGTCAAACCAATTGTGCCCCTGATGAAGTGGTTCTTGAATTTTGTGTTTCCGATACAGGTATTGGAATTCGGACAGAAAAACTTGATGTCATATTTGACACATTTTGCCAAGCTGATGGTTCAACAACAAGAAAATTTGGTGGAACAGGATTAGGTCTTTCTATCTCAAAGAAGCTTGTTAATCTCATGGGAGGAGATTTGTGGGTTACTTCCCAATATGGTAAGGGTTCGCAATTTTTTTTCACGGTTACAGTGAAGAAAGCAAATCCTAATTTTGAGGGAATAAACAGCGCCCTTGCACCGTTTAAAGATCATGAAGTGCTTATTATAGATGATATCATTTCTGATAAGGATCGGGAAGAAATGATGGATCACTTGCGAGAACTTAAACTTTGTCCCACTCAAGTTAGACGAATTGAAGATGCACCGCTTAATGATTCTGAGCTTAAGTTTGATACCATTGTAGTCAGCTCTGTTGAAACAGCACATGCTTTAAGAAATTTAAATCATTTAAAATATGTGCCTATAGTTTTAATTACATCTAATAATCCACACATTATATTAAAGGAATGTCTTGATAGAGGTATTACGTCATATGGTAACGTTCCATGTACATTACAAGCTATGGCTAATGCCATGATACCAGCTTTAGAATCGCGTGCTGCTCCATTTGACTCTGATAGTGCAAAAACATATGATATTTTACTTGCTGAAGATAATGTTGTAAATCAAAAATTGGCAATGCGTATATTAGAAAAATACAAGCATAGAGTTGATGTTGTCGAAAATGGACTTGAAGCAGTTGAAATTGTTAAAAGAAAACGTTATGACGTTATTCTTATGGATGTTCAAATGCCTATAATGGGTGGATTTGAAGCTACAAATAGAATTCGAGAATGGGAAAGACAAAATTTTAAAGACTGTCGTAGAACCCCGATTATTGCGCTTACGGCACATGCAATGCTCGGAGATCGTGAAAGATGTATCGAAGCTGATATGGACGAGTATTTATCTAAACCATTGAAACCAGCAATATTTATCCAAGCAGTGAATAAATGCTGTTCGCACTCTTTTCATCCTATGTCATCCAATGAAGGATATTGATTTTATAGGATAAAAAAAAATTTCTTTTCTTTATTTTTTTTTTTTTTTTTTGTGGTGGCTGTATTTATTGATTTATTTATTTTTCATCATTTTTGATATCTTTGAATTTTATGGTTTGTGTGTTAATTATTGCGTGGGAATAATTATTTCAGCATTTTACATTTATTTTACATTTATCTTAGATTTATTTTGCATTATAGATGTTTTAGGCTTTCCATGTTGTTTGACTATTTCATTTTTTCAGTGTTTATTTATTTATCTATTTGTTTATTTGTTTATTTGTTCATTTGTTCATTTGGTCATTTGGTCATTTGTTTACTTGTTTATTTGTTCATTTATTTATTTATTTATTTACTTATTTATTTATTCATTCATTCATTTATTTATTTATTTATTTATTTATTTATCTATTTATTTATTTATTTATTTACTTATTTATTTATCCATTTACTCATTTATTTATTTATTTATTCATTCATTTATTTATTCAATCATTTATCGATTTATTTACTTATTTGTTTATATCTCTTATTAGTTATCATTTATGAATGTTTTCTTTCTTTTTTTTTAACTATTAGATATACAATTATTCTATATATATATATATGAGTATATATACTTACTAGCTGAATGGCCATTTAACATGTAATTAATTATATTAAGATTAAAATTAATCTTTGTTGGTATTTTGTATTCAGTTTGCAGGCATTTACGTTTACAAGTATTCTTTTATATGTATATTTTGTATGTGTATATTATCTGTATTAACTATTATGGTAACTTAATAATTTTGGATAACCATAAATAGGCTAATATTAAAACCAGACACTATAAGTTGTTTGTAATATACAAAATACTATATAAAAAAAGGATAAGTGAATGTTATTTTTATAATAATATTTATCTTTGATTTATTCTAATTTATTATTATTTTTACCTTGATTAGAATGGATTCAGAAATAGAAAAACATCCTTATGAAGATCCATTTTTAACTGGGGTTGATCTTTGGGAGGAAAGAAGAAGAAGATGGATTACACCAAAGAATGAATCAGAAAAGGTGAAAGTCGATTTAAGCGATAATTCTGATATTAATGAGAAAGACAAAGATAACACAAATAATAATGAAAATAAAAGTAACATTAAAAATAATCATAACAAAAATACATCTAGCTCACATGACGAAATTTCTACAGACGAAAAGGGTGCTTCCCTTGCTAGTATGGAAAGAGAAATATCTAATGAAGGATATGTTAGACTATATGACTTATTTATTAGTGAAGGTCGTCCTTTAAGGAATCCTATTCCTTTATTATTTGCATATAAAATAATAGTTTCGGGTTGGAAAGCTTATGATATGTGGCCTCCTAAATCAGAGGAAGTCCCAACGACTGTTAAAGGTCGTTAAATTTTACTTTTATTTTCTATGTTTACATTATTCTATATTTTGCTGTAAATATTTGTCGGAGTTACGGTGCATATTTTGTGTATTTTATACGTTAGTTTATTGTTTATATTCTATTCTATTTAATTTTATTATTTAATTTCTCTAATTTATAATTTACAATTTATATTATATATTTTATATTATGTATTCTTATATATTATATCTTAATAATTCTTTATATGTCATTGTATTCATTATATCTTATCATACCAGTCATAAAACACTATTTAATATATGCAGATATTATATTTTATTAAAAATAATCTACCTTGCTGAAACAAGTTCTAATGTGTGTTCTAAATAGGCAATTTTTAATTCTATTTGTTCTGTAAAATTCTGTAAATCTCCTATCATTTTTAAATTTTCTCTACCATTTTTAACAACTAAATTCCATTTTTTATTAGCTTTTATTATATTTTCAGTTTCATTAGCAAGTATTTTTGCTTGTTTGGTAATATTTTTTCCACCTTGATTAATAGTTTTCATTCTATAAATGTAAAATATATTAGTTACCAACTACATATGTACTACTAATTAACTACTGTTTATTAAAAAAACTAACTAACTAACTTTTCTTTTAATTCATTTTCTAATTTATCATTAGAGCTTAAAACTACGGATATTTCATTTAATAAATCTTCAAAGTCAGTCTACTTGTATTTATTACATAGTATAATTTACAATCACATACTAGACATTTTGATTGGTATCTTAAGTGGTGGATTATAAATAGTTGAATGTTGCAAAGTAAATAAACTATACAATATAATATAATATATACTATACTATATTATACTATACTATATTATACTATAGTATAATAATATAATAATACACTGTCTGCAGTAAACTTTCTTAACTAATACAAACATGATTGTTTAGTTGCCAAGTGAATCTCAATACTATGTAAAATCCGGATAAAGCATATAATTACAACTTTGTTTATTTATCCATTTTAAATTATGTCTTATTTATTTATATGCACAAAAAAGTAAACAATCAAGGAAAAACATAATAGATTTTACTGTATGAGGTTTTTATTTTTATACTTTTTTATAGTATATAAAATTTTATTATTTTTCTGTTTGATTTAAACTAACTTTTAGTTTTTTACGTTTGTTTACGCGTAGTTACGATATATTTATTTTATTGTTTACTTTTGGTTCTTTCGTGTATTTATACACCGACTATTTTATTAACATACTATTTATAAAAGGAAGCAATTAATAAATTATATTATATAATTGAATTTGCGTTATGCAAATACAATTTTTCTAGTTTTTTTTTTTTTTTTTTTTTTTTTTTTTTTTTTTTTTTTTTTTTTTTTTTTTTTTTTTTTTTTTTTTTTTTTTTTTTTTTT
>JAJLXO010000448.1:0-14259 GCA_030571375.1 Botryozyma mucatilis | reverse complement strand
TTCGTGTTCGTTGCAACACAATACAGCCCTAACCCTTAATTTTAGGTAGGGTAAATATAAAAAATTATCAAATTTGAAATTATTTTTAGTTTTCTTTTTCGTTGCTATCAGAATTGTAAATCCCCAGGGCTTA
Organism: Botryozyma mucatilis; assembly: GCA_030571375.1. Lineage (NCBI taxonomy): Eukaryota > Fungi > Ascomycota > Trigonopsidomycetes > Trigonopsidales > Trigonopsidaceae > Botryozyma > Botryozyma mucatilis. Next base: position 14,126 of record JAJLXO010000448.1, on the reverse strand, counting down.
AAAATGAAGCCCCAACAAAATCCCAGGGACGGGCCAAATTTCGTCTGGTAGTGATAATATAATATAGTATAATATAGTATAATATAATATAATATAATATAATATAATATAATATAATATAATATAATAAAGTAAAATAATAAAATATAATATAAATACTATATTATAATACAATATACTATAATATAATAATAAATAATATAATAAATAATAAATAATATAATAAATAATAAATAATACAATAATATACTATAATAAAATATAATAAAATATAATATAAAATAATAAAATAAAGTATAATATAATAAAATAATAAAATATAATACTATACTATAAATAATATAATAATATAAATAATATAATATAATATAATATACTATACTATAATATAAATAAATATAAATAATAAATAATAATAATAATTTACTACAATACTACACCAATAATACTATATACTATAATATAATATAATATAATATAATTTAGAATATAATAATATACTATAGATAATAAATAAATAAATGCTAAATGCTAAATGCTAAATAATAATAATAATAAATAATAATAATAATAATAATAATAAATAATAATAATAAATAATAATAAATAATAATATAATATAATATAATATAAATAATAAATAAATAATAAATAAATAATAATAATACTATATACTATAATTTAGAATAGAATAATAAATAATAAATAATAATAAATAATAATAATAATAATAATTTACTACAATACTATGCTAATAATAATATACACTATAATATAATATAATATAATTTAGAATATAATATAATATAATATAATATAATATAATATAATATAATAATAATATAAATATAAATAATAAAAAATAATAATAATAATAATAATATAATAATATACTATAATAATATAATAAAATATACTATACTATAATACTGTAATTTATATAATATACTATAATATAATATAATATAAATACTGTAAATACTATAATACTATAAATACTAATATAATATACTATATAAAATACAATACTATATAATACCATATAAAATATACTATAATATAAATAATATAAATAATATAAATACTATAAATACTATAAATACTATACTATAATAATATACCAAATCTAATAGGGTAATCACGAAGCAAAGTTAATCCTAGCATTACAGAATCCAACAATGGAACCAGAACTAGTATTGGATGAAATTATAGGTGATAGTAAAGATGATTTTTATTGGAATAGCATATACAAGTACAAGGAATGTCCTTTCAATGCAAAAGAATTAAACATTGCCAGTTTAAATCTTATTTGTAATCCAAATATTAATTCAACTAGTATAATGAGAGCAGACATTTTATATGATAGTTTTGAAATTTTAAATAATATAAATACCAATAATAATTTTGTAAATAAAAATTTTGATTTAATTAATCCTATTCAAGTTAAATTATTAAATTTAATAAAAAATCTTCCATATAAGAGACATATTATTAGAGATATTATTCCAAGAAATCATCATAAAGATTCTTCTCTTGTACAATCTTGTTATTTACTTTCAAATTCATTAAATTGTTTAAAAAATAATAAACAAGATGATATAAATAATTATAAATATGCTATTATTTATTTCCCACATGTTTCTTCACCAGATTTAATTCCATATTATCATCCAATTGTAAGAGGTGTAATGATTTATTTTCAATATAATACTCTTTATTTATATTATTCATTCTTTTCAAATGATAATAATAATTACCACATTTCACAAAGACTTTTAAGAACCGGATTAAGACTTATAAATACAAGTTATAAACATGCAAAAGGTACTAAAGAAGGTTATGAAAAAAGAGTAAATCATGATAAAATTGTTAATAAAATTAAATTTCAATCAACTTATATTAGATTAAAAGATTTATATTCTTCAGAATTAATTAAAAATTGGGTTGAAGTTACTGATCCTAAAAAACATGTTTATGAAGATTTATCAATTGCTTCATTTTTAATTGAAATGTGGAATCAAAATAATTTAACAAATTCTTTTAAAAATAATAAAAAAATTTTAGATTTAGGTTGTGGTAATGGTATTTTAGTTTATATTTTATCTAAAGAAGGTTATAATATTCAAGGAATAGATGCTAGAAGAAGAAAATCTTGGGATTCATTTCCAATTGAAATTAAATCAAAATTACATGAAAAAATAATTTTACCAAAAATTTTATTTAATTATCCAGAATTAGATTCATCTCAAAATAAATTCATTAATCAAAATAATTTATTAAAATCATCTCCTAATATATATATACCAGAACCTAAAAATTTTGATTTTATTATTGGAAATCATTCTGATGAATTATCATTATGGATACCCCTTTTAGGTTCTCCTTTTATTGTAATTCCATGTTGTTCTCATTTGTTTTCTGGTAAAAGATTTAGATTTAAACCAAAATCAAAAGAAAGAAAATCTACTTATTGTTCTTTAGTTGATACAATTATTGATATTTCTAAGGAAGCTGCTTGGGATACTGAAATTGAAATGTTACGAATACCTAGTACAAGAAATACTGCAATTATTGGACGTACTAAATTATTAAAATTTGATGATGAAATAGTTACTAAAAATATTATATCTAAATATGGTGGTGCTGATGGATGGATTGAAAATTCCATGCAACTTTGTTCTCAAAAGCCAAGAGTCCATTGATCACTTTGCATTTATAATATAAATATATGTATTGATAACTTTGCATTAATAATATAAATATTGATAATATATGTATTTAGAATAAAACAAATAAGCTAATTTATACGTCTTTGTCTTCTTATCATTTCTCACATCTCCATTGATTCTTCACCAAAAATTTCTGTTTGATCATTTGTATTATTATTTAATTCAACCTCCCAATTACTCCTCGAAGTTTGTTCTTCGTCTTCATCTTCAAAATCTACATCAAAGAAATCATCATCAGAACCAGTAATTTGTGCAAAAATTAATTTTGCTGCGCTAACAATACCATCATATGATAATTCAAAAAGAGGAGAAGGGGAATAAATAATTGACTTGGCTTGAGAATTTGAAATTTGTTCATCTTCTAATAATATAGGATTAACTATACAATTATGTTGTATATATTGTAATTTTAATAAAATTTGTAATTTTTCCTTTGGAACAAAATCTTTTAAACTTTGACCAAGTTTTAAAGATGATACTAATAATTCACCAGTATTATTTCTAAATACATCACCTTCATTAACTTCTATATCAAAATCTTCAGTACTTTCACGTAAAATTGAATCTTCAAGTTTTTTTAATGCTAATTCAAGTTCTTGTTTACCTTTATTACCTGTTTCTGTTGTTGAAAGATACCATATTGATTGATCTCTAGGAACTAAACCACTACCTGGACCATAAATTAAACATTGTACAGCAATAGTATTATTCCCTATACTACCAGGTGGGAATACAACAACAGCACTATGTTCATCTTCTGCAAACCATTCTCTACAACATTTTCCTACAATTACAGTAAGACGTAAAATTTCTTTAGTTCCACGAGTAATTGATGGAGTTACAACTTTTTCAGTGAATGAAGTTTTTGTTCCATCAGAAAAATTTACAAATTTATTTTTTTCATCTATATTTGTAATTGAAGTACCTAATTTATAAATAGCACCTCCTACAGCACCTGAACGACAAAATCCTTGAGATATTTCACCAGATGATCCATACATTGAAAACATTGCAGGAAAATTACCAAATATATTTAAGGAAGTTAAATATCTTTTTATACGACTTAAAGCTTTATCAGTTGAAGTTGAATATGATGTACATAAACCTAAAGCATAAATTAATTCATGTGATTGTTGTTTACCTAATTTAAATTTTTTAGATAAAAATTTTTCTATTGGTTTATCTTTATATGATTCCCAAATTTCTGGTTGTGATTTATAATCAATAACGAATTTCATAAATTTCATTAAACTTCTTTTTTCAACTAATGTTAATGTTTGACTTGTGAAAACTGCTTCTTTAGTTGAAGGTATTTTATCAAATGAATCATTTTGGAAAGTATGAAAACTACCTAATGGTTTAAATTGTAAATATTTATAAACTCTACTAATACGAAGTAAATCTAAAAAATCTGAATTTGCAAATAATATATGAGGTGAAATGTCTATTGAATATTGTTTAGAATCGAGTACTCTAGAAATGTAAATTTTTGCATTAGAAAATGGTTGTTTTTTATCTGAGTATTGTTAGTTATTAGTTATTAGTTAATAAATTAAAATCTTTCATACCTCCAACTGTTATAAAATTTTAAAATAATTTTCAATAGTTAGTAATGTTTAATAGTTAACCAAAAAAAAAAAAAAAAATTTAATTTTACTAACTTTGATCTAATTTATTTATATTCGATACCCAATCCTTAAGTTGATCAATATTTAAAGAAGCCCAATCTCCTCCATAATAAGGTTTTGAATCTAATTGTAACACTTTAGTTCCTTGCCATGCCAGTGCTCTATATAATATAGTTAGTAATATAATATTAAATAAATAAAATAAATACTTACGCCCCTACAATAGATTCAACCAATCCAGTACTAGAAATGATAACATCGAATTCTGAAGGAAAATTAGTCTCCATTTGGATTATTAGTATATTATATTAGTATATTATATTAGTATATTATATTAGTATATTATTATAGTATATTATTATAATACTATATTATTATATTACTATAGTATATATTACTATAGTATAGTATAAACAAACGAATTAATGTGATGAAGGAAAATAAAAATAATACATAATAAAACATAATAATTAATTATCTATCCCTAGAAATGAGCTAATCAGTTCTAGGGACTATTAATCTAATATTTAGGAAAAATAAAATACCCTAATTCCTGATAATTTATTAATGTATATAATATTAAATTGTTAGATCATGAGGATGAGGAATATATATAGATTATTACTATATAATACGAATATATATAGATTCTCTAGTAGTGGTTTATAAAATACAATAGATAGTCTAATGTATTAAGAGTTGTCTTTAATATGTTTTTAAATCGAAATTGCATTTACTGTACGAATTATATAGTTTAATAGTATAATAGTAGTATATTATATAATATATAACATATAATCATATAATATAGTATACTATACTATAGCATACTATACTATAGTATGATATAATATATATATGTGCAAATAATGTATGTAATTGATAATAATATGTAAATACATATATATATATATATATATATATGCAAAAAAAAAGAAAAATATATATATATATATATATACAAATGGAATGTAATAAATGCTATATTATAGTATTTTATAGTATATGATATATACTATAATATAATAATATTCAAAATAATAATATAGCATATTCTATATAACATGTTATAACACTATACTTAAATAGCATAACAATATTATCCATAAATGATATAAAACAGTAATATAAATAATATAATACACTATAATATACATTAGAGTATAAAATAGTATAATAATATACAATAGTACAAAATAATATACAATAGTACAAAGTAATATAAAATACAAATAAAATGTAAATTGAATACACTACAAACAGAAAATATATCCTAGACTATTGTGTAGTATACTCAAAATATTTTGTAATTTGTAAAAATTAAGTTATAATTTATAAAAAAAATTTTTGTGTACAAGCTTGAAAACAATTGTGTACAAACTTAAAACAATTGTATACAAGGTAAAATCAATTGTATACAAGCATAAAATCAATTGTATACAAACTTGAAAACAATTGTATACAAACTTGAAAACAATTGTATACAAACTTGAAAACAATTGTGTACAAGCTTAAAATCAATTGTGTACAAGGTAAAATCAATTGTATCCAACTTGAAATCAATTGTATACAAACTTGAAAACAATTGTGCACAAACTCGAAAACAATTGTATACAAGCTTGAAAACAATTGTGTACAAGCTTAAAATCAATTGTTTCCATGAGAAAATTACTTGTTTCCATAGGTAAAATCAATTGTGTACAAGCTTAAAATCAATTGTATACAAGCTTAAAATCAATTGTTTCCATGAGAAAATTACTTGTGTATAAGCTTAAAATCAATTGTATACAAGCTTAAAATCAATTGTGTACAAACTTGGAAACAATTGTATACAAACTTGAAAAAAATTGTATACAAACTTGAAAACAATTGTATACAAGCTTAAAATTAATTGTTTCCATAGGTGAAATCAATTGTTTTCCTCCGAAAACATAAAATCTAATGTATATTATTTTACGATTTACTGTATACAATAGGTTTTATGTTCGTAGTGTACAAATAAAATACAGATAAAATAATATATAAATATAAAATACAAATATAAAATACAAATAAAACAATAAAATAATAAAATAATAAAATAAAACACAATTAAAATAAAATAAAAATAAAATAAAAATAAAATAAAAATAAAATAAAATAATTTATATAAATACTATAATGATATAAATAATATAATAAAGTAAAAAAATACACTATAATATTATTAAAATATAATATAAATAAAATATGTAAATATAAAATACAAATAAATTAAAATAAAATACAATTAAACTACAGATAAAATAATATGTAAACATAAGATACATATAAAATAAAATAAAATAAAATAAAATAATTTATATAAATGCTATACATACTATAATAATACAAATAATATAATAAAATAAAATACATATATAAAATACAATTAAAATAATAAAATACTATGTAAACATAAATATAATATAATTAAAATATAATTAAAATACAAATAAAATAAAATAAAATAATTTCTATAAATACTATAAATACTATAAATAATATAATAAATAAAATAAAATATATGTAATATAAATACATTTCTAAAATAAATCAAAATAAATTAAAAACAAATAAAATAAAATAAAATAATTTATATAAATACTATACATACTATAATAATAATATAATAAAGTAAAATAATAATACACTATAATAAAATAAAATAATAAAATAAAATATATGTAAATATAAAATACATATATAAAATACATATATAAATACTATAATAATACAAATAATATAACAAGTAAAATAAAATACACTATAATAAATAAAATAAATAATTTAAATAAAATAATGTAAATATCTTCACTATGGGAAACAATTAAATTACGTAACCATAGATAACGTTAATTATTAAAAGTAAACCTCAAATGGAATAATACTAGATAATGCTAACTATTATTAAATCATAAATAATTTTATAAATCAGTTAAAATGCCAGTTAAAAAAAAGAGTTTACAGTCAGAAGAAAATTCTGAAATTGTTGAATTAGTGAGTGTAAAATATTGATACTAATTTGTATTTGTAATACTAATTTTTGATTTTTAGACTATTCAACTCTTTAAAAGTATAATGACACCAATATTAAGTGAAATAGTTATGGATACAATTGCAAAAGAACAAAATAGATTATATTTATGTTCAGATAAAAATCCTAATAAATATTGTGTTAAACCTGATTTTGATATTTATGGTAATAAAAAACAAACTGAAAGTTCTTATTATGAATGTGCTTCATGTAATAGAAGAATTGCTGCTTCTAGATTTGCAAATCATTTAGAAAGATGTTTAGGAGGTCGAAATTCAAGAAGAAAAACGTATGTTTTCTATATGTTTTATATATATACGCTTTCTTTTTTAACAATTTATATATTTTACGATTTTAAAAAACTAATTGTTTAGAAATACTTCTTCAAGAGTTGATTCAGATACATCAGCAAGAAATTCACCATCAGAATCTCCAGCTGTTAATTTAATGACTCCATCTTCATCTATGTCATCACTTTCAGATGATGATTCTTTTCGTATTAATAAAAGAAATGGTTCAAGTGGACCTAGTTCAAGAGCAAATGGTCATTCTACTAGAGGAAGACCGGCTAATAGTAGAGGATCTCGTCCTATGCAATCATCTAATTTATCACATAATTCTGCTATAAAGTAGGTGAAAAAAATAAAAAAATAAAAAATAGAACATGATATATATAAATTACGTAGTTTTATTAATTTACTATTAAATATGTATATATTTGATAACTACTAAAATTTATATTATTTTAAATAAATAATTATGCTGGTAATACTTTTTGTAACCAAGTAACAATATCATTTATTTCTTCAGGAATAGCTGTATGATTCATTCCTTTGTAAGTATGATATTCTAAAGGTTGGTTAAAAGATTCTAAACGTTTTGCCGACATTTGAGAAAATTTATAATCAATAACAGGATCTTCTGTTCCATGTGCTAAAAAGACTGGAGTTTTTTTATTAATCTCGGTACGGAGCTTTATGAATAAAATATTAGAGAGTTATAATCAAATTTAATAATTAACTTTTTAACAGTAATACATACCTCATGGAGTCTCTCTAATGGCGGAAGGAATCCAGATAAGCCTAAAATACCAGCTAATTTTTTTTCACAACTCAATCCAGCCTGAAATTAGATATGAACGAGTATGATAGATAACATAAATATATAATATAACATAAATATATAATATAACATAAATATATAATAACATAAATATATAATAACATAAATATATAATAACATAAATATATAATAACATAAATATATAATAACATAAATATATAATAACATAAATATATAATAACATAAATATATAATATAAACAATTCAAAAACACTTACCGCCAAACTAGCTATACACCCTTGACTAAACCCACCAATTACAATCCTATTCGAAGGAATACCACGAGCGATCTCTGAATCAATAATTGAATTTAAAGTATCGATTGTTTGCATTATACCCTCATTATCGATTTCTGAATAAAATCCATTTATAGATCGAATATCAAACCTAAATGATAAAACCATAATGAATAACAGTTAACATTTAAACGCTAAATAAAATTAATCAATTACATACCAAGATGGCATTTTCATTCCAAAATTCTAAAGATAAAAAAAAATAAGTTAGTATAAAAATAATAAATATTAAAAATAAACACTAATAATAAAAACAATATATAAAAACTCACCATAGTCACAGGTTGAATTGGTGCATCTGGGAATACAAAATTCACATGATCTAAAACTTTTTTTTGTCTACATTCTTCAGCTATAAAAGACCAACCAGCACCAGAATCACCTAAACCATGCATGAAAATCAAGCTAGCACCATTACCAGTAGCGGAAGCAAGTGCAGGAATCCTTAAAGTTACAGACATTAATAAAATATTATACAAAAAAGAAAACAAAATAAATGTAAATATTTTTAAATAAATCTGATTCAACTATTTTGCTTCTTCTCTGTTTAATTCTTCATCGCAATTTCAAGTTAAAATTATTATTTATTTAATACAAGGAATAATTTTCCCGATAAGGGACAGGGTTAAACCTATATTTAAACTTATTTTGTTCCTTATTTGGAATATATAAGGGTTGGGGTAAAATATTTCCTAAAAAGGATATATAATTAAAAAATATTTCCCAAAAAGGCTATATAATTAAAAAATATTTCTTTTTTTGGTAAATAAGTTTCCTATTTAGATTAAAAGCTTAAATATAAAATTTATTTATTAGATTAAAAGCTTAAATATAAAATTTATTTATTAGATTTAAATTTAAAAATGATAATATTTTTTGCTCGTTTTTTCAATAATTTATTTAAAATACATTGAAGAAATAATATAGACTGAGTAGAGTTGGATATCGTAGTATAAATATTTTTCTAACTGGGAGGAATATTAAGTTGATTAATTAGGAATTGTCGAATTGTTAAATTAGATGAACTTTCTTTTGATAAAAAAGGTTAATCGTAAATTTTAAAACATTTTAATTGGATATTTTAAATAAATAAAGTAATTGAGTAATATATACATAAAATTTATAATCTAATTGTTTATATCTTTTTTTTTTTCACAAATGACTGAAAATACCAAATTCGATAAAATTGTAATAAATGTATCACTCTAATTTGGAATTATGGATTTATGTAGTTGATTTTATCCACAAATCAAGAGAATTTAACTTGAAATAGTCATGATTTTTTTAATACTATTTTTATGCAATATGGATGAAAAGTAAGAAAAAAGAAAACAAATGTACAGGAAGCTACAAAACATTAATTAAAGACATTTAACAATGCTAATGAATCAAAAGAAAATTTAGATTGACAAAACTATTAATGTGCAAAAGCATACCACTTTATTGGGTTTAATAATTATTGGATTAATAATTATTGGATTTAATAATTAATTAAAACTGTACAGTATTAATATAACATGCAATAGTACTAAAATAGTTTCTAAAGATATTATTAATCCATTATTCCAATATTATCTTCTATGTATTTGTTGTATTAAATTACAGTTCAGCTATCTTTGCAAGTACATCTGAATTATTAGAACTAAAAGCTCATTTAATTTTACTATAGTCAGGTTTTCAAGGCGATGGATTCTTTGAGATATTTTATAGTAATGTTTCACCAATGTTATGTTAAACTCTCAAGATGTATGTTGTCATTGTTAAGACAAAATAATTTAAGAAATAAAACAGAAGACAATTTGGTATTTTTAATAAAAATGTCTTAAAAATTCAAGAAAGATTTTCTTAATAGTTTAGTTTAACAATAAAAGTTAATGAATTTATTTCAGGAAAATATAAATTTAATTACAGGTTTATTATTTATTATATGATTTGAATTTAGAGTATTTCAAAAAGTTTAACGGCTATTCTTGGTGTATTAACACAGAGTGTTTAAGTACAAGGCGGGTTAAATATTTAATCAGATTGTAACTTATGGTTAAATACTCGAGTTAACAAAAAAAAAAAAAAAAAAAAGATAAAAATATCACTAGAAATATAATTGTTGCAATAACTTTATCATTGCTTGGATGCAGAGTTAATATAAGATTCCGTTGGCTGTTACTTTTATTGTTTTACTATTATATTATAGTATAGTATAGTATATTATATTATAGTATATTATATTATATTATATTATAGTATAGTATAGTATAGTATAGTATATTATATTATATTATATTATATTATAGTATATTATATTATATTATAGTATAGTATAGTATAGTATATTATTATTATATTATATTATAGTATAGTATATTAGATTATAGTATAGTATATTATTATATTATATTATATTATATTATATTATATTATATTATATTATATTATTATTATTATTACTATTTATTATATTATAGTATATTATATATATACTATATATTAATATATTATATTATATTATATTATTATTACTATTATTACTACTACTATTTATTATCTTATAGTATATTATATTATATTATATTATATTATAGTATAGTATATATTATATTATTATTATATTATAGTATAGTATATTACATTATATACTTCGTATATAATATAATATATTATTATTATTATTCGTCTATTAAACTCATTTCGTATGTCTTAATTACGCTTTAACCATTTAAGCTTACAGTTGGGGAATAAATACATTCAGGTTTTTTAACATGTGTTTATGTGTTTGTGTGTTTGTGTGTTTATGTGTACTTGTATGTGTTTGTATGTGTTTGTATGTGTTTAAATGTGTGTTTAAATGTGTATTTGTATGTATTTATATGTGTTTATATGTATTTATATGTGTATTTATATGTATTTATATGTATTTGTATGTATTTATATGTGTCTCAACTCAAAATTCGTTATTTCTCCCATTTAATAATAAACCCTTAAAAAGCTAAAATAAAAGTATTATCCATAACAACACATACATTATTTCTACAGCAACACGATTTCCCATAATAAATATAGAATATAGAATAGTAATAATATAATATAATATAATATAATATAATAATATATAATAACAGAATCAATTAATTACGTACTATAGAAATCATTCTTCAAATAGAGAAACTTTTAGAGTATCGAGAAATTGTGGAAATAGAAATAATTTCAGTATAGTAAAATATAAACTTGTCAGTAATTTGTTAGTTTTAAGGGTGTATGTTTATTTTATTATTTTATATTATATTTTATGTTTTATTTTATTATATTATTTTATAATATTAATTTTATTATTTTATTTTATTATATTATATTACTATTATTACTATTATTACTATTATTACTATTATTTATTATTATTATTTATTATTTATTATTATTTATTATTTATTATTTATTTATTTTATTTTATTATTTTATTTTTATTTTTATTTTTATTTTTATAATATTAATTTTATTTATTTATTTAATTATATTATTATATTATTATTTTATTTTTATAATATTAATTTTATTATTTTATTTATTTATTTTATTTTTATTATTTTATTTTTATTTTTAATTTAATTTATTACTTTATTTAATTATTTAATTATTTAATTATTTAATTATATTATATTTTATTATTTTTATATTTTATTATTTTATTATTTTATTATTTTAATTTAATTTAATTTAGTTTTATTTATTTTATTTATTTTATTTATTCTATTTTATTATTTTATTTTATTATTTTATTATTTTATTATTTTATTATTTTATTTAATTATTTAATTATATTATATTATATTTTATATTTTATATTTTATATTTATTATTTATTTATTTTATTTATTTTATTTATTTTATTTATTTTATTTATTTTATTTTTAATTTAATTTATTACTTTATTTAATTATTTAATTTTTATTTTTATTTTTATAATATTAATTTTATTTATTTATTTAATTATTTTATTTAATTATTTAATTTAATTTAGTTTTATTTATTTTATTTTATTTATTTTATTTTATTATTTTATTATTTTATTTAATTATTTAATTATATTATATTATATTTTATATTTTATATTTATTATTTATTTATTTTATTTATTTTATTTATTTTATTTATTTTATTTATTTTATTTTATTTTATTTTATTTTTATTTTTATTATTATTTTATTATTTTAATTTAATTTAATTATTTAATTTAATTTAATTTTATTTTTTTTATTTTTATAATATTATTTTATTATTTTATTTTATTATTTTATTATTTAATTTTATTTTTATTTTTATTTTTATTTTATTTTATTTTATTTTATTTTATTTTTTTTATTTTTATAATATTATTTTATTATTTTATTTTATTATCTATCTATCCATCTCTTTCATTACAAACTAACTATTAGATATAACCAGTAATGGTTTCTGGGTTGTTAACCACTAACGATAAGGAAAAAATTAAAAGAACTATTCCAAAAGCATCAAATAAAATTATTGATGCTGCAGTTGCTCGCTTATATGTAGCGTATCCTAATTTTGATGAATGGAAATACACTGGAATAAGTGGTGCAGTTGTTATTTGCAATGATTTGGTTGGAAATACCTTTTTTTTGAAAATTGTGGACATTAATGTGCGTAGAGGATTAAAATAATATTGTGTATTGTAATTGTGTATTGTAATTATGTATTGTAATTATGTATTGTAATTATGTATCGTAATTATCACCATTCTTATTCACTAACAAACAGGGAAATAATGGCGTCATATGGGATCAAGAACTCTACGTAGACTTTAGATACAACCAAGACAGATCCTTTTTTCATACCTTTGAATTAGATGATTGTTATGCCGGTTTGTCATTTGCCGATGAAAATGAAGCTACTCATTTTTTAAAAAGGGTTACCCATCGGGATAAACATGCCTCAAAAGCAACTTTAGCAAATAAAAATGCAATTGCTCTTAAAAAATCTTCTAAACCAACTCCTCCTTCTGTTGCTCCAGGTCCTCGTGGTGCTCCATCTCAAGTTTATAGTGTATCCTCTATTAATCGTGAGGATGATATAGATCCAGCATGGAAAAGATTATTTGCTCAACTAGAGGAAATGGGTATAACTGAAGATATGATTGCAGAAAATGTCGATTTTATTAAAGATTATATTAATCAACAAGGTGGTGAACTAGTAGGTAAAGAAGTTCCAATTCCTCGTAAAGCTTCAAGATCAAACACTATCAAGAGTATGTCTTCTGTTACATCATTTGATGATCATTCCTCAT
>JAJLXO010000447.1:0-14383 GCA_030571375.1 Botryozyma mucatilis | reverse complement strand
AAAAAAAGATAATTTTTATTATTAATAGAGTTAAAATAACCACTTTTTTTTTTTTTTTTTTTTCTTCATTGTTATGGTAATCACACTAAAGTTGAGCAGTATTTATTAGTAATTACGCTTATTTAGTGAAGATTAGTCAGAGTCAAAAGCGGTATATTTTTTTATTAATAGTGTTTTTATTAATATAAAACATACTCTAAAGTGTTTAAAAAAAATAATATGCGTTGATTTTATGAGCATTTTTAACACAAAATATTTTAATATTTTTAAAATTATTAAACTAAAGATAAATAAACAATAAGTAATAATAACAAATTATAAAAATATTGACTTTGAACTATATGTACTATATAAATTTTAAGCGGTTGGTATACAATACCCTAATCTATATATGAATCATCTGTGATTATATTATTTTATATTTTATACTGGGTTATATTATATTATCATAAATTGTATTATATACATTGTACACTATGTATTATGTTGCTATTATGTTGCTATTATTTTGATATATTATTTTGATATATTATGTTGATATATTATGTATGCTATATTATATACTTTGTATATAATACAGTTAACAAAAACTATGAACTTTTCATTTTTGTTTTTCTCCCATGTCAAATTGACTTTTTATAATTTTGTTTTTTTATAATTTTGTTTTTTTTTAATTTCTGTTTTTTTAGTTTGCATTTATTTATTTATTCATTTATTTATTTATTTATTCACTATTAATTAAAATTAGTTTTTCTATGGCAAATTAAATATGTTTTGTTTTATTTTATTTATAAAATTGTTTTTTGCATTAGACAAGTATCATATTAAATTACTATGCTTATTTTTTGTCTTATTATATATTACTATACTTATTTTTTTACCCTATATATGTTATTCACTTAATTACATATTAACTGTATCATGTTATATTAAGTAAAACATAAATAACTTGTATAACATCCATATTTCCAAACTTATAATACATCTTATATTTTTAAAGTACTTATAAATTAAATAAATTAAATTAAATATTAATTACTAATTACCTTTACCATTGCAATAATGCCTCTCAGTTCCTTTTTTCAACGAAAAAAAAAAAAAAAAAAAAAAAAAAAAAAAACTTTAGACACTGAGGAACTCTCCATATATCAAAACCAAAATTCACACAATAATAAAACAAACATAAATTAAATAAATAAATTCTCCAGTATAAATACACATTAAGGTCATAGTCGTAAAGTCATAAAATGTAATATATAAATCTATACAAGTGTAAATATGCAATCATACAAAAATATTATACACATTCAGTATTCACTCTCATCCATATGTTTCTTGCGTGGCAATACTCGAGACAATGCCCGCAAGGCTGAGTGAATATCTTCTGATCCAGCAGATGAAGAACCACTAACATTTGACTCGTTATTTGAAATTAATTCTGGAGTTTTTGAATTTTCTTTACCATTGGATAAAATTTCAACAGCTCCAGATATTTTCGCTAATGTATTTTGAGAAAACCTTAACACATTCTTGCCAAAAACTGTCATTTCATGTGTATCTGAATACAATGAATCCAAATTAATCGGTAAATCAATTGCAGAGTCAATTACTTTTGTAAGTCTTTCTGCTTCATTTTCATCAAGTCCTTCTAATACATCATTTGAAATGTTATCTACATTACGCTTTTCCTCAGTCTTATCACTATGATTATTATTCTTTTCTTTATTTTTGTTCCTTGGATTATGAAGTGAGCTTAAATTTTCTAAATGAAGTTGGGCTTCATTTACTTCTTTATTCGTATTTTTACTTGTACTTTCTTCTATAAGATTCTTTAATGCATCTGTGTTTGCCTCTAAAAGGTTTTTTGTGTCCCATATTTCTATTTCGGGTAATTTGTTAAAATTTAACCATTCTTCCTTCTCTCTCTTTAAATCCTCTAATTTTTGCGTATATTCCTGTAGTTTTTCCCTATTTAAGATATTCAAAGGATTTTCCTGAATTTTCTTTTGCTTAGTTTCAGAATTACTATTTTCAATATTCCACCATGAAGTAGAAATTACTCCATCTTGTATCCCCTGTAAAACCTCGCCTGTTATATTCTTAAAAAGAGATTTCGTATTTTCGTTGCTAGTAATTTTGTCATTTTTATTTATTGTATCAATTGCTCTTTTGGCACTCCATATAAGAAGTTGCTTCATTCTGTGAGGTTCTGGTAGTTCAGAATCAATATGTTTATAAAACGATGAACTATCAAGATTCGGTGGAGCATCTATTTGAGTACCATTACCTATTGAACTAGCCCTTTTACCACGTTTTCCTAAACTACTCCGTCTGCTTCCAAGCTGCCTTAATAGTTGATTTCTTCGAATTATAGGTGTATCTGATATCGGAATAGGAATAGATCTGGTACTAATGATATCTTCATAATGATTATTTTCATTAATTAAAATTTCTCCAGTCGAGTTCACATCTATTTCTTCATTATTTTGGGTATCTATTAAATCTTTTTCTTCCTTCATATCTAATTGATTGTTTATAGTTTCTTCTACTTTATTACTTTTACTAATCATATTTATATGCTTCTTCACTATTTTATTATTTTCATTATCTTCATCATCATCTTCATCATCATCATATTTTTGAGCATCAACTGATTGAATAACTTCTTTAGAAGGCTTTGGCTTTCTTATAAAGGTAAATCCTTCATCATCCTCTAAATCTATAGACTCTTTTCTCTCTATATTAATTTCAGTTTTCCGTTTACTATTCTTACCGGAAGAATGGTAATGAGTCCTTTGTTTTTTTTTTATGTTATTTTTATTATCAATATCGCTATCATTTTTAGTGTTATTATCATTACCCTCTGAGAATTTCTTTCGCTTTGATTTTCTTGTTGATGGAAGTTCTTTTCGTTTGGCTGGTTTTAAAGGCGACATTATATTGGAAAAAAAGAAAAAAAAAAAAAATTAAATAAAACTAAATTGTTTAAATAATTTTTTCTTCAAAAAAGTATAAATTTTTATAAATCTGCTTTTTTATTAGAATTTCTATTAAAATATTATTCTATAAAGTACTATCTTGTACTCTTCTCTAATTTGATTTTGTTAAAATAAACCGTTGTTACGCGTTTTTCCCTGCTTGATTGCCTATTATTTTTTTTATTTCCTGTCTACCTCTTTTTATTATTTATATCAATCAGTGATAAAGTAAACTTATATTAGTATCGTTTCATAAAATCGCGTCTCATAAAGCTCATTTTGATCTTATTCAAAAATTTCTTTTTTTGTTTCTAAATAATAATTCAAATTACTACTAATGGAATAAACAAACTACCCAATATAATTCCAATGTCACGTGCGCGTGTTCAGTAAATAAAAATGGATATACGTCGTAATACGTATAATTTAATTTGTTGTTATGGTTTCATTTTTTATTATTATTTACATCAAGTTGAGAAAAAAGAAACAGTCTAGGATTCTATATATTTTAAGTTCATATATATAAGAACAATATTCTGATACTCTATAACAAAAGTACACTTCCGTTTGGATATGTGATGTTTTATATTTTAAGCTGTAATTTTTAAGTAATTTGATTTAACAAAAGGATTTGATAAGTCTAAAAAATAAATTTTTTATTTTTTAGGCGTGTATTATTTTTGTTAATCTCATAAAGAATGATATTGCTTTAAAAAATAAAAAGCAATAATACAATGAATAAATGATTTCTTAGTACAATAGTATCCAAAAAAACAAAAAAGTGTCAGAATCAAAATACTGTTCAAATAAAACTCAATAATTGAGAATATAATAAGTGTAAGTAATAAAAACTCAAACTATTTAAAGATATTAAAAAAAATTTAAAATTAAAATAATTGAATATATCTATTGTAGTAGTTCCACATTCTATTCCAATTATTTTGTTTCATTGGCACAGTATTTTTATTCTGATTCGGTTTTCTTTCTTTGCATCCTATTGTACTCAGCTAATGGCATTGATATTTTTAATATGATTTTAACTAAAAATTCTATTTTCTTTACTCTAAAATGTACATAAATAGCCAATTTTTACATATTATCGTGATTACAAATATAATTCTTATATATCCCATATATGATAATAATATACGGACTTTATTTTACATGCAATTTTTTTGGTGTTTTTCACTTGTGTTATCAATAGAAACTAAATAAATATTATATTAAATAAATTTAACAAATTGAAGTAATCATATATTTTTCACATTTTTTTTCTTTACTTTGCATTTATACAATATTTGGATCATTACGTAAATTAAAAATTAATTTTAAAATATTTGCTTTACACAAAAAAATGAATGTGAAAAAAAGATAAATAATAAAGCACGCAAAATGAAATTAAAATAAACATCAAGATAAAAATGTTAAAATTCACTTTTATCAAATGCATTTATTTTAATTAAAATATGGATAGAAAAAAACATATCGTAGAGAAAAAAATTTATTAAATTATTGTAGTTCCAAACTTTTTCAAATGAAGTTACAAATATAGTGTTATTTTATGAATACAACAAAAAAAAAAAAAGTAACTAAATTTTATAAATGCAAATAATAAAATAGCACGATTAAATAATAATAGTAAATCAAATAAACAATTGTCTTTTTTGAAAATAACGTTGGAAAAAAAGAAAGATGTAGCAAATAAACTCCAAGTAGGAAACAGAGTGGTATACATTTAAAAAAAATACAGAAAACACCACGGAAACCAAACTTACTCAAAAAAAACTAAAAGACATACTAAATTTTAAAAAAATAATAGCCTTCATTGTTTTTAAAATGGAAAAATGAAATCATGTGTTAATTTAATTTAAAAAATTTTATATAAACCGGCCTTATTAAAATATGCATTTCTATATTATGTACATTATAATTATAATTATAATAATAATAATAATAATAATAATAATAATAATAAATAAATAAATAAATAAATAAATTAATAAATAAATAAATTAATAAATAAATAAATTAATAAATAAATAAATTAATAATAAATAATAAATAATAAATAATAAAAACTATTTGAAGTCTATCTTAATTTCAAAAATAAATATATGTTTCTATTAAACAAACCATGTTTGCACGCCATTTAATTTTCTTTTAAAAAGAATTTATAATCATACCATCATTGTTTAATGTGCATTTACACTGCATCATCTTTAATGCAAAGCCATACTCTATTCGCCTCTTTTTTAATATAGTAAACCCTTTTTATTAATATTAATTATAGCTCTTCTGAAGAATATTCCGAGCTTTTATCGAATGAAAGATCAAAATCCAATGGAAGATATCCATCACTATATTTACTTTTTGACGTATGACTAAGAACACGACTTTCAGGTGGATAAAACCTAGAACTTTCAGGCATAACTGAATAATCAGAATTATCTATATTCGAATAACTTAGTTCTTCATTAGATGATAAATCATATCCTAAATCGTATCCATTGGATTTTGTATTTCTTTCAAATTCCTTGCAATTAGGCGTATGCCCTATGGCCATCCCGACACGAACAAGTGTTTCGAGTTTTCCTTCAGAATTTTTAATTAAATCAGTGTCATAAATTATTTGGCCGTGCTCAGCTATTAATATTAATGTAGATCCACCAAACTTAAAATAACCCAACTCATCAGTTTTTTTAATTCTTTTTCCTGCTTCTGCCGTTATTATTGTTGAACCTACCATCATAGCACCTACACAAACAATCATAATCCTTCCAAAACAATCCGAATCAATTGGAACAATAGTACGGCAGTTTTCCCCAAATACGTCCAAATGAGACCTGATAGCCATAGGATTAACTGTATAATAAGCTCCTTCAACTTTCTCAGGTTTTCCAACAACACCATCTACGGGCGAGTGAAATCTATGATAATCTTGTGGAGCAAGTCTGAAAACAGCAATTGAGCCATTAACATACCTTGTCGCTTCATTTTCATAACTAGTACCTTTGAATAATCTAGATAAAGAGAACCCTCTTCCCTTAATCCAAATTTTAGTTGCTTCATCAATTGAAGAATAGGTAACTAATCTGCAATCTGCACATGATACAACTATTCGTTTGTCATCTGCTGCCTCACATACACGCGCATTAGGTTTAAGTTTCCTGTAAAAAAATTCATTAAAGTTTTTATATTGTTCTATTTTTAAAAGACACTCATTCATATTTAGTTTATGGAAACGAATAAATGGTAGAATGTTTCTAACCGAGTGAGGATCATCATATTTTTTTCCTTGTCGTATAGTTAAAGAAGCTAGTAATTTACGAACTTTATTTCTTTCCATTTCTCCGCGCTTAAGTCCTTTGTACAACAATCTTATCCCCAATCTCACATATATGCTCATATTCTCTTCAACAATATGGCCTGTTATTCTATCCTGCACTAAAATATTTGCCGAATTGGCACCCAGTTTATAACCTCCATGAGTTACTTTTGAAACTACTTTCGACAGCATTTTACGACGTGCTTGTTTAGATGAGACATATTCCCGCATCATAAAAAAATCGACCGATTTCCAATCTTGGGATGCACATGCAGCAATATGCATCAATATATCATCATCAGTGTTTGAACGTAACCTTGGCTGCTGGCAAATTGGGCATTCATTAATTCTTATAATCCTTTCATTTGGTAAGCAATGTACATTCGTTTTATTTGAAGTGTTTTTTCTTCGAAGATGTAGTCTTTTCTTTTTATTTAATGATAATGGGGTCGGAGCAGTATCTTGAAATAAAGTTTTATTAGTTGAAGTATTTTCTTGATTGTGCACATCTGTGTTTAAACCTTGCGTTTGATTATCAAAAAAATCCACAGACTCCTGCGAATAACTCGGCTGAGAACATTCCGTTTCCTTTTTAATTTGATTTTCGAGACAAATTACAGCTTCATCAACCGTTAGTTCCTCAGTGATATTTTTCCCAAATTGATGGAAAAACCCACAAATAACATCATCAGATAAAGTGCTACCTAAAGATTCAAGCATAGAAGTTAAAGCAATTTTTGAAATTGTATCTTTACCTTCAAAAGAAAAAGATTTTAACATATAACGCCAAAAATTTTGTCTTAACGCTACATATGGAATATATTTGGTCCTTATAGTGATTTTGGGAAAATGCTTATCCTCCCATCTTGCCTTATTTTTCATTTCTAGTGGTAGAGTCATTGACAGAAATCCAGCATTTTGATCTGAAGAGTAAGATTGTTTTTTATCTGGTTCGATAGAATAAATAGTCATAGTATCATCGCAATCTTCTGGACCGTCTTCAGTTGCTTCAAAATCTGATTCATTAACAATATAATCATCATCATAGTTAGACATTGAATAAGGAGTAGAATTAAATGAATGACTCGACATTAAACTGGATTTTGTATTTGATAATGTAGAATAAGAAGAGTCGACGTTATCATCAGAAGTAGTACCGAGTAAAGGTGTTTTATCTAATACAGTTTTTGAAGGTTTATTATTCTTCTTTATAGTAATTCCATTAGTTTTATTAGTCTGAGTTGACTCATATGATTTTACCATATCTTTTTGAGAATGCTTTCTTCCCCGAAACATTTTTGGAAGTTTTTTTCGTTTGATTTTAAATGAAGATTCTACATCTTTATTTGTAATTTCTGAATGCTCATCCGAATTTTTTTGCGTTAGGATTTGACCTGATGAATATGGATAAAGACCAGTATGGGGGTTAGGAACAGGGGCACAACTAATTAAGTTTTGAACATCTATATTAACATCAGCGACAAAATCGTTTGATGAAAGTTTATCTCTATCCATTACAGAAATATTTATAGAATACGTTTGACTATATTTAAAAATTTGAAACATCATTTTTTCATTATAGATAGGATTCAAATTATGTCTCACAATTCGAGTTCGAAAAACTCTTTTGCCTAACGATATAACTACAAAAGGATCCATATCAAATCCAGTTTTTGTCATATTTCTTTCTGGAGGAAGATCAGTAACTTTTATAACTTCAAAAAAAAGTACACCGATGATTCCCTTATCTTCGGCAGAAAGTTTATAAAAGTTTTTCGAACTAATTTTTTTTGATGAATCCTTTTCTGTAATTGATTTTGATTTTTTGGAGGTATTTTTAGTGTCATTTATAGATAATTGTTTTAGTTTTTGTAAATTTTCATTTGAAACTGAATTTTTACTAGAGGAAAAATCTGAAGCATTATAGGAAGATTCTATATCTTTTTGAAATATATTACTCTGATTTAAATGAGATATTTGTGAACCGTTCGAGTTGTAATCACTATGGTACATTTCAGTATAAGGAGTAAACTCTTGTGCTAAAAGAGAGTTAAATCTTGATAAGAGAAGAGTCGAATTATTAGGTAAAAGATGATAATCAGTCAAAGAAAATTGTATTGAAAGAGATGGAAGAGATTTATTTTCATTATCTGAGTTACTTAAAGAAGTTTTCTGATGATTTTCTTTTTTAATATAAGCAAAAGGATTTTTTTTTTTGTGTTGTTGCTGATGCTGTTTAGTAGAATTTAATTTAATGGGAATGTTATGCAGAGGAAGAAAAGTAGGAGCGGATATTAATTTAGTATTTGAAGATAATTCGTAATCATCATTTGCAAATATTGATCTTAAGTCTATTTTAGTTTCGCCGTAAAAGTCGCCTTCGAATCCATTTTTGCAATATACTGTAAAATAAAGAAAAGGCAAATAATTTGAGGTTTCATCTTGTGATAATTGATATGATTTGTTAAACTGGTTTGATAAATTATCAATAAGTTCACTTAAGGGAATTTCAAATTTTGAATTCCACGTAAATCCATTTTTAAAACAAGTGGACTGAGTGGAAAACTGAAAATCAGCACAAAAAAAAGTGACATAAACGGAAAAATCTTTGGGTAGATTGAAATCACAACCTTTCAAAATATCAATCGAAAGAGAAATTCCTGATGCAGATGTTCTTATGTTTGGGAGTGTTATTGAGCTATTGGATCTATTTCGAAATCGATTAGATTTTTTCAGATCTGCGACAGGTTCAGTATCCACATCTGTATATGCATCTCGATTATTTTTTATATCGTCATCAGAATAAAGAGCATCGTTTCCAGTCAAGACCGGTTTCCTATGATGCAATTTAAGCGTCTGAAAACTATGTCGCCGTAGTTTTTTAAGAGAAAGGGAACTTCTCGAATTCTCTCTTTTCATAGAAGCGGGTACAGCCGCGGGACGAACAACATCGAGATGATCTTTGTCCATTAATTATTTTTTAATAAATATAAATTCGACAACTGTCAAAATATTATTTAATCTTTAATATTTACTATTTATATCTATTTATTCATTTGCTTATTTATTTACTATTTATTTGAAATTTAGTGTGTTTTCAGTTTTCAACTGTTAATTCTTAGCATTTCATTTGGTTGCTATATGATATTATATTTGTATGTATCTAAGAGAAAATATCTGTTTATAGAACTGTTTAAGCATAATTAAATTACTTCCCTTTTTTTCATGTAAAAATTTAAAATATAGTTTGTAAGTATTTCCTAAATAAGAAACTTTATTACGTAGAATATCTTAAATAAGAAATAACTCAGCACTAATTCGTAAATAATCTCTATAGCAACATTGTAAATAATAAGTAAAGAATTAATATTTGAAGATTAAACACGTTTATTTAAAAGTAAAAAAACACCCTTTATTAGTTAAATATTGTATATTTTTTTTTATTTTTTTTTTATACTGTATAATATAAATAAAAGCACAATATTTAATGCAATATTATATTTGTGTTTACATATTTAATGACTTTTTTTTTCCCGTTCATATTGTATTATAACTTTGCTTACATATTTTAAAAGATCTGCTGTTATTACGTATCCATTAGAGGTTAAAAAATCATTTTTCTTGGCAACCTAATTAAACGACATTTCCATGATCGTCTGAAAGGATGGTCATAAAAATAAATTATTTGTAGAGAAGATTTTATTTATAATTCACCTATTGTATATAACTTGTAATTTTAATTATTAATTATTGTACTTATTTATATGTATACCATTTTTATATTAGTTATGTATTAGTTGAATCAGCTATGTTATTACATTAAACATATCATAGTCATATTGTTGTATACAAATATCCATATCTATATATACTTTAAAGCAATTAAGATGTAAGAAAATGACTTTGGAACTTCTAACTAAAATTTTAAGTACTATGCTTTTTTTTGTAAAACTGTAATTTGAGCTAAGTTCTGTTATTTTGCACAAATTCCAAAACCAATTTTTAGTTACACTGGACTTTTAATTTTATATATTTATATTTATATTGATTATTTTATATTTTGGTTTTGATTTGGTTTTTTATTACTCATGTGTAATTAAATCGTAAATAAAAATATATATAGTACTCTAAGGAACAGAATTAATTTAAACGGAATTTTCAAGTATTGCCAAGAAATAGATTAAAAGTAAACGACACTTAAAAAAATCTCAAATTAAGAATAAAAATCGTCTATAATTATTACGAATAAAATACAGACAATAAAAAAAATTAAATAGAAATGTAAATAAAAGTTTTATACTGTGTTAGCATTCTTTTTTTCTTGTTACTATATTTTCCAGACATAATGTCTCAACAGGGTTTTGATTTTTCTAATCAAGGTTTTATCGCTCTGCACTACAAGTTACGTCATTGTCTTACAAATTATACAAACTACATTATTGTATTATATTGTATTGTATTATATTATAAAATATTAAGATATTTAAACATTATATTGCACCATATTATATATTATATATATCATACATAGGAGCATGAAATTCTGCAATATTAATTTTATTTAATCACCCATAGGTGATTATTATCTAATTATCAGTAATAGGCTTATAAATATTTAAACGGACCCATATGTTTTGCATTCTGTAAGCAAATTTGTTCACTTCATAAACATAAAAGACACAATAGTTAAAACACTATGGTTTTCTATAGTACTTAGTAGGAACAAAAGGAGTTTTGACGATTTCACCAGGATATCTTTTACCTCTAACTTCTAGTAAAATCTCTGTTCCACGTTTATGATGATCCCTATTAACATATCCCATAGAAATATTCTTTTTTAATGTAGGTGAATACAACCCAGATGTTATTATGCCAACTTGTTCTGACCCATTTTTATCTAAAACCTTGGCACCTTCTCTGGCAGGAGGTCCTGATTTAGCTATTATGCCAACTCTTAAATTAGGCGCAGATTTTGAACTAATTTCTTGTATAATTTTTTTTTCACCAGGAAAAGAAATTTTATGATGAGATTCAGAAGAATTGCAAGAAATTTGTCTTCTGGATTTTGGAATTGTCCAAGAAAGTCCAGCTTGAGCAGGAGTTGTGGTTTCATTTATATCATGACCATATAAACACATTCCAGCTTCCAAACGAAGGGTATCACGAGCTGCTAAGCCAGCAGGTTTAACAACATTACCACCAAGTGAATTTAAGATCATTTCAGATAAAGATTCTGCGATTTCAACCGGAATCGAAATTTCAAATCCATCTTCACCAGTATATCCACCTCTAGATACAAGTACAGTTATATTAGGTATATTATGAATATAAATCTCTGCATTTTCACCAAAATATAAACTTGACAAATCATAATCAGTCAATGATTGTAGAGCTTGTGCCGATTTTGGACCTTGTAAAGCGACTAAGGCACGATCTGAAACTACGTTATAAGAAAAATCACGTGATTTAATTTTATCTGATTTATATTTTGTTGCTAAATCTTTCAAAATTTTACTATCTTTTTCTCTACATCCTGCATTGGTTACCATGTAGAAAGAAGATCCTTCAATTCTACTAATAATTGTGTCATCAATAATTCCTCCTTGATCATTTAATATTAATGATAAACCACCTGAGTGATTCTCCAATAAAGATGTATCAATAGGAGTTAAAGACTCTAAAAATTCCGAAGCATATTCACCAGCAATTACATGCTGAACCATATGAGAAACATCAAATAAACCTGCATTATTCCTTACCCAGTTATGTGACTCAATTTGGCTCTGAATCTTTGGATAGACTAATGGCATGTAGTAATCACCGAACTCAACCATTTTTGCTCCTAATTTTTCATGTAAATTATGAAGTGGTGAATAAGGAGGAACATTTTTAGAAGTTTTTAATGATTGTTTTGTTGAATATGTTTGTTTAAAAAGGTTTTCAATTGAGTTTTTTTTTAAAACCTTTTCAAATAATGCTTGTTTAGTCCGTAACCTTGAGATTCCTAACATTCTCGGAAATTTAATTAAAAAAAATGCAAAAAAAGTAAAAGAAGTAAAATAAACTAAAAAATATATTTTTTTTTTTTTTTTCTCAACTGGAATTTAAGTAAATCAACTTGAAATTTAATAAATTTTTTTTTTATTTTTATTTTTTTATTTTTATTTTTTTATTTTTATTTTTTTTTTTTTCACTCACTATGGGCTTATTTAAATAATTCGCTCGTTTTTTTTTTAAATCTTAACTAATAAAAATTAAAGATTAGATTATGTATATAACAATTAAAATAATCCATATAATAATTTGTGGGGTAATATTAGGGGATACCGATATAAACTAAAAATTGTTATGGAAACATACATACTCGGGTAACGGTTATTACCAGAATAACCATAACCATTTTTGTTTGTTTTACTTAAAAAAGATTGTTATATATTTATTGCGTTATTATATGCAAACATTTTATTTGAACTAATATAATTTGTACTAAATAGTTTATTAATATATGTAAATTATTTATTGCAATAAGTATACAAATGTGTAGAAAAAAAAAAATAAAAAAAAAACCATTATGCTGTAACAAATGAAGATAAATAGCGGAGAAGAAAGTTTAAAATTTAAAGTTCAAAAACACAAATATAAAAACTAACGTATAAAAAAAATACAGTTCTATTTTTTTAATGTTCTTACTGGAGAAGGATTCCTTGAAGGATTTCTTGAAGGGTTTCTTGAAGGATTTCTTGATTGAACTCTAGAAGATGCAGCAGAATTAGCAGCACTTGCAAGTTTTTCTCTTGATTGATGAGCTCTAGTTGGAACTTTTCTTTCAACTTTTGCAACAGAAGTAGCAGAAGATCTTCTCCAAAAACCAGGACGACGGGAAGCACGTGCCTTGCGTGTTTGTCTTTCCTTCTCTTCATTAGCCATTGTAATAATTGCTTTAGCACGTGCTTCTTCACGAAGGACAATTTCAGCTACATGTTCTTCAACTTCCTTGAAGGAATCAAAAGGAATATAATTAATATCATTCTTTTTGCAATATTCTTCTAATCTGTAACCTTTACGAGCGAAAAGAACATCGGCTTCGTTAGCTGCAGCAAGATCTGATATACCATCACCTACAAATATAACAAGTGGTGTATCTTCAATTTCTTCTTGTAAGCCAGCAAGTTCTGGATCAGTTGCATTTTCATCTTGTATAGCTTCCTTTGCATGTTCTCTAAACTCAGCGATAGAACGAGCTTTGTCATGGCCAAGTGGAGTATCATGTCTCCAAATAGGAGACCATTTAAATTCTCCATCTGCATATTCTTTAATGCTTGCATCGTTTGATATAATACCAATTCGTGATGAAAGATCCTTTCCAAGGAAATGATCTAATACATATCTAAGAAGAGGTTTTAATCCAGCAGATACCACATTAAATGGAATTTGTTTTTCAAGAGTAAAATTTAAAAAATCTTTAAACCCTTTATCAAGAGTTAAGTGTTTTGCCAACAAGTCACAAGCTTCAGGTAATGAAACATTTAATGATTTCCACATAACTTCCGAAGCATCTCTGAAGGATCTTTCTCCGGTTGCGATTGAATTATCTAATTCTTCACGTTTTTCAGGACCACAGCCACGATGGTCAAAAAGAATATGACCGGTGTCTTGGAGGAAGATAGTTCCATCGAAGTCTGTTTGTTAGAATATAATAATAAGAATAGTAATAGTAAAGTAATAATAGTAATATAATAATAATATAATAATAATATAATAAATAATATAATATAATAAATAATATAATATAATAAATAATATAATATAATAAATAATATAATAAATAATATAATATAATAAATAATATAATATAATAAATAATATAATATAATATAATAAATAATATAATATAATAAATAATATAATATAATAAATAATATAATATAATAAATAATATAATATAATAAATAATATAATATAATATAATATAATAATAATATAATAATAATATAATATAATAATAATATAATAATAATATAATAATACTATACTATACTATAATAATAATATAATAATAATATAATAATAATATAATAAT
>JAJLXO010000446.1:0-14414 GCA_030571375.1 Botryozyma mucatilis | reverse complement strand
AAAAAAAAAAAAAAAAAAAAAAAAAAAATAATAGTTTAATTAATATTATTAAATAGAATATTTTATTTCAATTATTCAAATGGTCATTATAAAACTTTTTATGAAGTGAAAAGAAAAGAAAAATATAAAAATATAAAAATACAAAAGAGAACTAAGCTAAAAATAAACAAAAATTATAAAATTATGTTTTATTATACAATGTATAAGAAAAATTTCTGTTACTATTTATTATTTCTCGTTAGATCGTTAATGTTATCATTAATCATTACACATTATGTTATATATTCTCCTTTTCTTTCAACTCTTTTTCGTATTTGGCTTTAGCAGCTGCGATAGCATTCTTTTTCATTTTCCAAGCTGCGATTTTTAAACTAAAAGGCAATAAGGAATGATTGATTGCAATAAAAGAAATTAAAACATATGCTGATCTTCCCATATGATTGGCTGTGTCAAAAAGTATATGTCGAACTACAACCATAACTTGCATTACAGGTAGAGCATACCCCACTCTAAAAACTTCAGGTGATAAAGCAAGTGGAGAAAAGGAAGTCGAAGCTTGCAAAATAACCCACATAATAAGCCAAAAGCCAATTAATGGTGGGAAAAATGCAAACGCGATTGTTGCAGCATTCTCTGAAGCTCCGCCTAGAGCAACCATTCCAAGCCAATTATACATCCAAAAAATCACAAACCCACCTTTGCCATATGTATTAGTGAATGGTAGTTGCATTGCAAGTGGGACAAGTGAATAAAATAAAGAAATAAAGAAATATGAACTCCATAGCATAAAATAGCGATATAAAGCATATTGAAATGGTTTAGTAATTGGTGCCAATGGACCATTAATAGGCATAAAAAAATTAATTTGGAAAAATGAAACAATGATTAAAAAGATTAAACCAACTGTTAAGGAAGCTAATGCGAGTTCATAAACCATTGGGTGTAGATTATGAATATTTAAAGCAACTGGTGAAATAATTAATTCAGTTGAATTAACTGAAATATTTGTAAAAGCTTCAACTCCATATTGTTGAATAATAAATTTGGAAAAATTTAAAGCAAATGAAGTTGAAAATGAATTTTTCAATTCTAATACCCATGGCCAAATATAAGTATCAATAGCAGTTTCCTGTCTTGATTCAAAATATGCAAATTGAGCAAATTCTGACGAGTTATAGTTTTCTACTGATCTTCCATTTATAGCGTTAATAAGTGAAAGTGTAGCATTTTCACCTACATAAAATGCACCCCAACATTTTTCATTTCTAATATCTAAATATAATTCTTCTAGAGTACCGTTGTAGTTTACAACTTCAACAGATGGAGTCCATGTATCTTGAACTGCGTTCAAAGCAGCTTGACGTAATGCTGGTCCAACTATAGGATTAATTCCATCAGGCAAATCTATACCACTTCCATCTCTATCTATAAACCATAAATTTAAATTTTTAACTCTTGTTTCACGTTTAAAATAAGATCCCCAATATATTGATAGAATAGCAAGAATTAATATTCCCATTATCAATATATTAGCACATGATTTAATAATTACACTTTTGCGTTGCGCTTTTAAATGAGAACTAAAAATACCATGTTTTTGCGGTGGAGGAGGAAGATACTTAAACCATGGAGGATGTGAAGTTGTCACTTGACTGTTGGTATTAGATGGATTATTTGGTGAAACATTTTGTCCATGAGAATAGGAAGAATTAAAAGAACTTGATGATTTACTATTTTCATTCACATTGTTTGAATTTTCATTACTATTAATATTTTCTAACTCTGACCGAATATCATTTAGTTCACTTAAACCTGAAATCCCAATATTCGATCGAGTTTCATCTTCATTATTATAATCCATTTGATTTTTTGAAGTCATTATATAAAATTAGAAATAGAAATTCTATCAGTAAAAAATTTAGAATGTGGAATTTCTTTCAAAAAAAAAAAAAAAAAAAAAAATTCAATTTAATTCAGTTCAATTAATTCTAAAATAAAACTCAACTCAACAGCCTAGAAAAAATAAAATCCTATTTAAGAACCGTTTGAACTCTTTTATATTATTTGAAAAAAACTGATGAGCCAGCTCTTAACGTTAACTATAGTAAATATAATTAATAAACCTAATCATAAAAACCCTAATGTATATAAACAACCCTGATTTCTAGTCACGTGCCCGTTATTTCCAGTCTATAATAATCTAAAAAATTAGTTAACATCGTTAATTGCGGTTGCTATGGAGATTGAATTTTAAACCGTTTCGATATCAACGGATTTTTTTTTTTTTTTTTTTAATTATTTTTTAATTATTTTTTAATATTATTTTTTATTATTATCAGCCTCATTTCGTTTAAACCTATAAGATGTAACATTTGAATATAGTAAATTAATATTTTTGAATTTGAACATGTGTAAATCTGTAAATTAGTAAATCCATTCTATAACTTTTTTATTATCTTATTTTATTGTCTTTGAGAGATATATTTTATTAGTATTGTAATTGTCTTTGTAATGTCTTTTTTTGTTTTTTTTTGTTTTGTTTGTAATTTATTAAATCATCGTAAATTGTAGAAGGGACTGTTCAGATAATGCAAATAATCCATATCATGATCATTTTTCCTTTTTGAATTATTGTCATTTTCTAGAATGTCAGAAGACATGAATTGAAACCATGTTTGATAATTTGGTAATTCATTCATCATTTCATATACCCTTTGGCTTTCATGTTTTGAATTGAAAGGTGATAAAATTTCAGTAGGAGACAATGGAATACTGTGTGGTTGGAAATAACTTTCAGTTTGACTAGAGTCTTTAAAAGGCTGAGATTGTTGCATATAGTTAGAATTAGTATTGTTATTTTGATTATAATTAGTGTCAATATTTATATTATTATTGTTATTATTTGTACCATTGGTCATTGTAGAAATTGATGTATTTCCAACTTTATTAAACCCCACATAAGATCCAATAGAAGGAAAAGATGTAGTTCCAAATGTATTCATATTAGTGGATTCAGATTCATTTGAATTTTGATTAGATAAATTTAATGCCACTTGCATGATATTATTTTCACCATTATAAAATTTTGAAAAATTAGCTCCATTAAAAAAAAAACTACTAACTGCATCCCCATTATCTATAGAAACTGCAGTTTTCATAAATGAATCAAGTTCAGGCTCAATATCTGTCATCCATAAAGGTACTTTATCTGATTTTTCGTAAGGGGATGCACTTGATGACAGATATCTAAAAGAATCTTGATTTGAATTTTTGCGCCTTTTTAGTGAATGACTTTCATTATTATCATTAGTTTTATTATTCGCATTATCTTCATTTTCATTTAAAATATTACCAATTGGGTTTGAATCCATGACGTTATTATTAGAGTTCTGAAATGTTTCTTTTGTCATATTAGAACTAGATGATGTATCTGGGGTTCCATTAGCATCAAAGGCATTGTTAACATTAACAGAATTAATATTGTTATTGGCATTACCATTAGAAGATCTAGAAGGTGCTCGAGTAGAATAATTCCAGGGAAATGCATTTGATGAACTATTTTTAGAATACTCGCTAGAAACCAATCGCAAAATTACCGCAGATAAAAGTTGAAATATATTCTTACAAGAAGTAGCTGCATCGCAGGTATGTTCCAAAGAATGAAATACTTCAATACATTTAGTAGCGTTAAGTTCAATTTCATGTAATGAAGTGTATTCACGTACACTTTTCGAATGAAAAACAGAATATAAGTATGATGTGCCAGCCATAAATAGATTATGAACAGCTACCCAGGTATAATTAATAGCTTTTTGTTCCAATAATCTATGATAAATTTTAATTATATTCTGAGCTGCATCTGCAATTATTAAATAATTTTCTTCTCCAATTTCAGGAAGAGCAGGACACAATCCAAATATTAAAAGTCGAGTTTGATGATAATTAATATCAATAAAGTATAAATTGAAATTACAAGCCATCTCTGAGGGAGCTTTAGGACAATTAACATACCAAGTTTGTACTCTATTCCAAATATCTTTTTGCCATTGTCGAAGATTAATAAATCTTCTGGGAAGTTCTGATTGATCATATAAAATAGATTGTATTTCAGATTGTAATCGACGTATTTCAAACATACGCAAAGATACTGCTTTATATGAGGTTGTACTTGATTCTTTTGGAGGTTGAATAATTCCCTTGGTTGTAATATATCCATCATCTAAATCTGAAGGAAATAGTACACGAATAGAATCCTCTGGAATTCCAGGAGGTCGGCCTAAATACATGCAAACTTGCCTATCCATTGAATATGTACACCAGAATAATCTACGGCGCATGTCTAATAAATATTGAAGATTCGAGTATGCAAGAGAAGAATTGTCGTCATTGGATAAATTAGCTGTTGAATTTGAAGACATATTCCCAGAATCTTTTTGTGAATGTGTGGAGTCATTAGATGTTATATTGGGGAGTTTCCCATTTGTTTCTCCATTTTTATTGGTTTTATTTTCATTAATATTTGTAGTATTTTTAAATGATGATAAAGGGCAAAATTTACTGTAACTTAAATTCAAAGCTGAAGCATTTTGAGATTGTGAAGATACTAATCCAGCTTCAGTATGTAAGCCTAAATCAACACACATACGTAACGCAACTCCCAAGATGTACCAAACTCCAGGAGTAGAAGGACACATCACAGAGTATTCAACTAATAGCAATATTGCTTGTAAACATTGCAATTTATTAACATCATGTAAAACAGAATCAATATACTTCATAGCCGCAGTATGATAAGAAGCTGAAAGACCACAAGCATAATGTTGATGCTGAGTTGCTACAGAAATTGCAAAGACAATATTTATAAAAAACAAGGCATGTTGTACATTCACATCATCTATATTAAGATCAATTTTACCTTTACGAGCATTTCTATCTTCGTAGTTGATTTTCATGTCATTTTCCCTTTCACTGAAAGAAATTCTGTCCAAGTAATCTGGCGAAAATTTAATATTACCATATATTAA
The DNA here is from genome assembly GCA_030571375.1 of Botryozyma mucatilis. Taxonomy (NCBI): domain Eukaryota; kingdom Fungi; phylum Ascomycota; class Trigonopsidomycetes; order Trigonopsidales; family Trigonopsidaceae; genus Botryozyma; species Botryozyma mucatilis. The sequence continues at coordinate 9,390 of JAJLXO010000446.1, read as the reverse complement.
TTCAAAGACATTTTTTAAGAAATCCTCACGATGTAAAATAGGAAGTTGTGCATTAGCTTGCGAAAAGTATATATTAATTAAACGTATTGCTAGATTTGTGCTAGGTAATGGGGCAGGCAAGTCTCTAACATGCATATTTTGGTTGGTAGAGTTAGATGATTTTATTTCTTTGGATTTTACTTTTATAGCAGCAAACATTAGCCTTGCAAAAGTGATACCAGAAGATGCGCCTAAAAAGGAACAATTGGAGGTTGAGGCTGCATTAGCGCTGACTTCTCCAACAGAATTCATTAAAAACTCTATTTCCATTGGATGTATAAGATTAGGAGCATATTTTTGATTTTTAGGTGCTATAAGTAGTGAATCCACGAGGTTTGATTTTGAAAGACCATTTTTAGTGGTATTTTTTTTATTATTAATATTGTTATTTTTCTCATTGTCATTGTTATTATCATTGTTATTTAAATTATTGGATTGATTTTCATTATCATTATAATTGTTATTATCAGGGGTAGAATTTTGCTCAGAATTTTGCTCAGAATTTTTTAAAAGACTACCAGTGTCATCATAGCCTAAAGAAAGCAAAATAGCCTCGAGTTTTTTAACTTTTTCTTCCAAGTTTGAAACATAAGACCGAGGAATTTTGTCCCCGGTTAAAGGGTCCACACTGTAACAATCAACATGAGCTCTTGTACATGCAGCGCAGCAAGGAACTTGTTGATCGCATTTAATTTTTTTAGATCTACACCTGTAACATGCAGTTATAAGTCTACGCATGTGTGCAGCATTTGTTGAATTAGCAGCATTAACAGCATTTGATGAATTAACAGCATTTGATGAATTAACAACATTTGATGCATTTGATGCATTTTTAGTATTTTTAGTACTTTTAGCACTTTTAGCATTTTTAGTATTTTTAGCATTTTGTGCATTTTTAACATTTTGTGCATTTTGTGTATTTTGTAAAGTATCTCTTGAAACTTTTACGTTAGTATTATCATTAAATGGAGTTTTCTGCTTCCTTTTGTTAATGTGTTGTTGCTTTGATAATTGTTTGTTATCATTTACATCATCATTACTGTCTTCTTGTTCTGATAAACATTCACTTATTGAACGTTTCTTTTGCAACGTATTAAAAGATTCAACTAAAGAGTCGACAGTTGATGATGTTTTTTTTAAAGTCATTTTAACAAATGGTGACCAAAAAATAAGTGTAAAGTATAAAATTAAATAATATCAATTTCAAGTAGAAATTATTAAGTGAAAAGTCATTTACAAATTAAATCATTTAGGTTGTAAAAAACAAAAGCCAAATAATTTAAAGCTTAAAAAGTAACCAAACTTTAAAAAATTAAAAAAATTAAAAAATTCTCCAAATTGTTCGATATTTTGTATTTGTAACCAAAACCGTTGACAAACTAGAAAGTGATTGAGTGAATCACGAAACGTGAACGATAGGAAATAATAATAATAATAATATATGCTAAGTAAAAAAATAATAAAAATAAATAATAAAAATAAATAATAAAAATAAATAAAATAAATATAAATAAATAATAAAATAAACAACAGTAATAAAAATAAATAAATTAAAAATAAATAATAAATAAATAATAAATAAATAAAATAAGAAAATAATAAACAACAATAATAAACAATAATAAAAATAAATAATAAAAATAAATAATAAAAATAAGTAAATAATAAATGCTAAATAAATAAAATAGAAAATAAAAATAAAAAATAAAAATAAAAATAAATAAATAAATAAATAAGTAAATAAATATAAATAAAATAAATATAAAAATAAATAAATAATAAAAATAAATAATAAAAATAAATGCTAAATAAATAAAAATAAAAATAAAAATAAAAATAATTAATAAAAGTAATTAATAAAAGTAATTAATAAAAATAAATAAAAAATAAATAAATAAACAACAATAATAATAATAAATAATAATAAACAAACAATCAATGAATGAATGCGTAAATAAATGCTAAAAAATAAATAAATAAATAAAAATAAAAAATAAAAATAAAAAATAAATAATAAATAATAAATAATAAAAATAATTAATAAAAGTAATTAATAAAAATAAATAATAAATAATAAATAACAAATAACAAATATAATAAAATAATATAAATAATTAATAAAAATAACCAATAAATAACAAATAACAAATATAATAAAATAATAAAAATAATTAATAAAAATAAATAATAATAACAAATAACAAATAACATAAACAAACCCTCGCTTATTGTAAATTGTTCCTAATAAATAAGATTACATAATCCAAATTTATCCAACTCCCTACTTATAACATCACAGGAAAAAAAAATTACAAAACAACTAATTTTCCTTACAATGGGTTGAATATTTTAATTAACCTTACAGCTAATATTGGCATTAAAGAAAGTTAGTTAAGAAAGTTACTTAACAAAGTTACTAAATCTAAATTGATTTTTTCTTTTTTCCTTATTAAGGCTTGCGAAAGCGATTAGGATATGAATTAATTATTTTAATTAGAAAAGATAAGGGATAGGGTTTGTTTGTGTGTGAATAATTAATATTTTGGTTCAACAGAGACTTTTGACTTTTTGACTTTTGTATATAGTGTATTATTCAATTTTATTGGGAGCATTGGTTGTAGTGTTTACTGTCTTGATTTGCATTCATATGTTTATGGTATGAGAGGGTAATTGTGTGTGTAATTGTATGTGTAATTGTAGGTGTACTTGTATGTGTACTTGTATGTGTTTGTGTATGTATGTTGTTTGTATGTTTATGTACATATAATTAATTCACTGTATTCAATCTGTTGTCAATTTATTACCATTAGTATGTATTTATGTATATATATATATATATGTTTTGTATTTTTGTATTTTGTATTTTTGTATTTTTGTATTTTACATCTCCATATAACCATATCTCATACCAGTAGTCATGTTAAACAATATATTTCACCATTTACAATTAATTATATTTTAATACAAATAAAATAAATACAATATTTAAACCACTACACCAGAATTTGAAGCAATACGAGGCCAAAGATCTGCACATTCTTTTCCTACTGGTCCAGTAATAGCTGATCCTTTCATTTCACCTTTAGGATTAACAATAACACCAGCATTGTCTTCAAAATAAAGGAAAACACCATCTTTTCTTCTCCATGGTTTTGATTGACGTACAACAATAGCTGGCATAACTTTTTTACGGAGTTCTGGTTTACCTTTTTTAACTGTAGCCATAACCATATCACCAAGACCAGCTGCAGGAAGACGATTTAAACGAGCACCAAATCCCTAAATATTAGATATGAACTTAAATAAATTTTTAAATTATTATAAATGTTTTTTTCATACCTTAACAGCTATAATATATAAATTACGAGCGCCAGTGTTGTCTGCGCAGTTAATAACGGCTCCGGTTGGTAAACCGAGCTGTAAGTTAGTATAAATTGAATTAAATTATAATATACTATAATATACTATTATATACTATTATATACTATCATATACTATCATATACTATCATATACTGTAAAACTATACAATCTTAACTAGAAAGTATAAAATAAACATACCGAAACTCTGAATTTTGTACCAGTGGCTCCAGATGACATTTTTGCTAATTATTACTTTAATCTATTCAAAGTCCAATCTTAAAGTATCATTAATAATCTTTAAAAAGTAATTAGGTAGTTAATTATTGAATTTGAATAATTATATTGCGTTGCGTCGTTTTTTTTTAAAAAAAAGAAAAAGTAATTTTAGAAAAAATAAAATTATTTTATGTGACTGTTTTATAATTAGTTAGGTTGCCATATTAAAATTTAACCCTAAGTATTTAATTTTATTATGTTATTACGTAATAGAAATTTTATAATGATTAAGTTTTATTTATACGCTTAGAGACAAAATGGAGATTATTAATAAACAAGTATAATCAAAACCTTGCGGATATTGATATAGTAGAGTAAAAATAAAAATATATAGTACAATTAATTAATAATAAGTAATAATAAGTAATAAGTAATAAGAATAAGTAATAAATAATAAGTAATAAGAATAATATAAGTAAAACAACTGTAATTTACTACACATACATGTAATCATATGTACCACATGTAAACATACATATTCCATCTTCATCCAACTCCAATAAATATAAATTCATATACACCTGTTATAATTCCATAGCATCTTTGTCATCATCATCATTAGTAGTAATTGTGGCATCTTTGTCTTTATTATTACTTATATGTTTCCCCGCGTCATGCGATGTATTGATTTTGACATCCTTCATTATAACAGGTGTAGAATTAGAATTATCTTTTTGATTTCTTATTTCTGGCAAAGAAATATCGCCTGTTTCTTCTTTTGAAATCTCATTTTTTGGAGAATTGTTCCCAGAATTCTTAGAGGAATGAGAACTAGGGATTTTTGAATCAGATGAATGTAATTCAAGCGAATCCTTTTCATTAGTTGATGATTGTATTTGTATAGTAGAATTAATTTCAGTTTTTCCATTATTCTTTACATCAGCTTCTCGAGAATCAATCTCAATCTTATCATTTTCTTCTATTGTATTTGGTAAAACATCCTGCATTATTATATCTGTATCCTGCTCTTGTGGTTTCTCTTGTTCTACATTTTTTTCTTCAATATTCTTATCCTCTTTACTATCTGAAGAACTTAATGAGGCAGATGATACAGCAGATAATGATAAAGGTGAAATTACATGTGAAACTGTTGCATTTGAAAAAGGAGCAAGGGATGAAAATGATTGTGTATTACCGTTTAAATTAAAGCTTGGCAATGTAGATATAGGTTGTTTTGTATTAGGAATAGATGATCCTTCAGTCAAAATAGAATTTGCATTATCAATTGATTTAGAATTCAAATCTTTTGTAGACTGTGTACTTTTATCATTTTTCTTCTTCTGATGATCATTTTTATCATTGGCTCCCAGATGTGACCCGATTATATGAGACTTTTCTTCGTATAGTATATTTTTATGGGAAGTTTTATTTCTTCTGCCACCTTCACCTTCATCTTCCGAATCAGATAAATCACCATCATGTTGAATAGTTTTATCCCAACCTGGTTGTCCACCATTTCGTTCATCTATATGAGCATCTTCGTCAGGCTCAACCTCAGGAGCATCTCTAGGAGTTTCATGCATTTGAACAGAGGGAACAAATTTTGTACGTGATACATTTTCTAATACTTGTGAAAGAATTTTATTTAAATATTGAGGAGTGTTTGCATTTTGCATATTTGATGGACGAACTTCCAAGAGATAATCTGGTCCGTAATATTCATAATAATCATTATAAGGGATTTCTGGACCAACTTCTTGTCCAACTAAATGGCCACATTCAAAGCACCATGTACGTGCAACATTACGCATAGTATATCCACCACCACCAACAACTAAAGTTGGAAGTCCAAAAGATTTTACAAAACGAACACAACTAGCATGACCATACATTGAAAGATTAAAGCAGCCTAAACGATCACCTGAAAGAGAATCACCACCAGTTTGAAGAACAACAGCAGAAGGTTGATACCATTCCATAATATGTGAAATGACTGGTTCAAATACAGATCTATATGTTAAATCGTCTATACCATCACGAAGAGGGAAATTTACAGCATAATTTTTACCTTTTCCTACACCAATATCTCTTAATTCACCAGTTCCAGGAAAATATTCTCCATATTTATGAAAAGAGCAAGTCATTACTCTATCAGTTGTATAGAATGCTTCTTCAACACCATCTCCATGATGAACATCAATATCTATATATAATACACGTGGATGATAACGTAATAATTCAATAATTCCTAATACGATATCATTTACATAACAAAACCCTGAAGCTTCTGATTTTTTAGCATGATGTAATCCACCAGCATAGTTAATTGCTATATCACATTTTCCACGATTTAATCTAGCAGCACCTTCCATTGAACCACCTCCGGAAATGGAACAAAATTCAAATAAACCATCAAATACAGGACAATCATCACCCACGTTAAATTTTGCTTGTTCTTTCATAAAACTATCCATATTTTCAGGAGTTACTCTGTATAAAAAATCTACATATTCATCAGTGTGAAATTGTGTCATTTCTTGTTTAGTGGCAGGTTTTGCACGCTAGACGTTAGTAAGTTTAAAAGCCGTAATGATATGGATGATTTAATAGCTGACAAGAATAACATGATATGATGATGAATAAAATAAAAATAAAAAATAAATAATAAATAATAAATAATAAAAATAAAAATAAAAAATAAAAATAAATAATAATAATAAAAATAAATAATAAAAAATAAAAATAAAAATAAAAAATAAAAATAAATAATAATAATAAAAATAAAAAATAAAAATAAATAATAATAAAAAATAAATAATAAATAATAAATAATAAATAATAAATAATAAATAATAAATAATAAATAATAAATAATAAAAATAAAAATAAATAATAAATAATAAAAAATAAAAATAAAAAATAAAAATAAAAAATAAAAATAAAAAATAAATAAAAAATAAATAATAAATAATAAATAATAAATAATAAATAATAAATAATAAATAATAAATAATAAATAATAAAAATAAAAATAAATAATAAATAATAAAAAATAAAAATAAAAAATAAAAATAAAAAATAAAAATAAAAAATAAATAATAAAAATAAAAAATAAATAATAAATAATAAATAATAAATAAATAAAAATAAAAATAAATAAAAATAAAAAATAAAAAATAAAAATAAAAATAAAAATAAAAATAAAAAATAAAAATAAATAATAAATAATAAATAATAAAAAATAAAAAATAAAAATAAATAAAAATAAAAAATAATAATAAATAAATAAATAAATATAAATAAATAATAAATAATAATAAATAATAATAATAATACTAAATAATAAATAAATAATAAATATAAATAAATAAAAATAAATAAATAATAAATAAATAAATAATATTTGCTAAATAAATAATAATAAATAAATAATAAATAAATAATAAATAAATAAATAACAACAACAAATAAACTAATAACTAATTTATATCCATAAGCATTCTAATACATACGTAGATTTCCATTTTTTTGTATAAACCATAATTCATCACCAAAGAGTGTGCCATTCGTATCCTATGTGGTTTCATAGGATGACCTGCTCCATAAGCATAGTTACCAACATCAGCTATAAAAAAATGTGAGTGAATAAATTTTAAAATTAAAATTAATTAATATACATACAATCATAAAAATAAGCAACACCTGTTTAGTTTTACATAAATAAATTAATTTGTTAGTAATGTTTAAAATTTATAAATTAATTTTAAAATAAAATAAATAAACTCACGTTTCTTTTGAGTATTTAACAAAGGCAAAGAATCCAAAGATTTTGGTGCAGCAGGAAGATGTGCCATATTAATTTGATAATAAGCTATTAAAAGTAATAATAATGCTATTAAAGTAATAATAATGCTATTAAAAGTAATAATAAGCTATTAATTTGATAATAAGCTATTAAAAGTAATAATAATGCTATTAAAAGTAATAATAATGCTATTAATTTGATAATAATGCTATTAAATTTATTAACAAATGCTATTAAAAGTAATAATAATGCTATTAAATTATTCACAAATGCTATTAAATTATTAACAAATGCTATTAATTTTAATACCGGCTATAAAACAATTTTATCTATATAATTAATTAATCAATTTGGTTTCTTACCACACAATTTTAAATTTAATAACCCTTATTCCATTTTTATTATGAGGATTGTTTGCGTTTTATTTATAGTTAAAATGCGTATGTCATGGCAACTACTTAATAAAGTATACTTTATCTACACTAGTAATGGTTTAGATTTGGTTATGTGGAATAATTTTAAGAAGAAATTATAGTATCTTTAGTTGATTGTGTAAATAATTTATTTTTATTACTAAAATTGTTAAATAATAATACATGTATCTTGTTTGCATTTAGACAGACAAACTACATATTGAATACTGTGATTAACTACATATTGAATACTGTGATTAATGATATATGTTGATATGATTGCAAGTAATATAATATTAGAACTTTCGTATATATGTAATTTTAAAATTTATATGTAATTTATATGTAATTTATATGTAGAAAATAGTATAGAATATTGCAATATGGCAGTAATAGATTATATTCATACAAAGAATTTTTAATTTCCCATTTGGTTCAAAGCATTAATGAATGTTATTATGAATGTTATTATGAATGTTATTATGAATGTTATTAATCCATATCTCTATGTATTACAATGTAATATAATAATTTTACCAACAAACACTAAGACTTAATTACCCCATATAATCTAAAACATAGTAATCTCGTTCACCAGTCTATTAACTAGTCGTTTTAAACTCGTAATGATTATACATATATGGGAGTGAAAATGTAGAAGGAATTGATGGAAAAAATTTAGTAAATAATTAAATCAAACATACGGATGTATTTTTTTTATTATTTAAATTTTACTTAGTGAGCTATTGTTATGACTATTTAATTTGAAATATTATGAAAATTGAAAATATATAAATTTAAAACTATAATAAATTTGAAAATACTATAATTAATTTAAAACTATAATAAATTTGAAAATACTATAATAAATTTAAAACATTGTAATGAATTTAACACTATAATAAATTTACCATAATAAATTTAAAAACATAATAAATCTAAAAGTATAATAATAAATTTAAAACATAATTAATTTAAAAACACAATAAATTTAAAACATACACTACGGATCGAAAAAAAGATGATTTCGTACTTTTTTTCCGTATAAAGCAAGAATTGGCCGATTTTTTTTCTGAAATTTCATTTTTGTTTTTGTTTTTGTTTTTTGACCATAGCAACGGTGCATTTTTGGTATGATAACATACCATTTTTTTTGTTTTTTTTTTAAATCTTATGATTTAATGCTATTGGCACGATTTCAGATTTGTCTTTTTTAAAATCTGGTACCAAATCGTGCCAATCGGATGATTTTGTATTTTTTAATTTTATGTAATTTCAATAAAATAAATATGTAGATATATTTTTTAAATGTAATTAATAGACTAGTTTAAAATATATAGATGATAAAGGTTGGAGTTAAATAAATACTATGGGTATTTATGTTTTCAAAAGAAAAATAAAAACCAAAATTTTAAAAGACCCCATTACGCTATTCTATTTAATATAATTACATTTATACCATACATACAATATTTAAAATAATACGAAAATAATTAAATGAAGGTCTAGTATTTTACAGTCAATTTAGAGATCACACAAATATTTAAATTACTAA
>JAJLXO010000445.1:0-14501 GCA_030571375.1 Botryozyma mucatilis | reverse complement strand
AATATAGTATAATAATATAGTATAATAATATAGTATAATAATATAGTATAATAATATAGTATAATAATATAGTATAATAATATAGTATAATAATATAGTATAATAATATAGTATAATAATATAGTATAATAATATAGTATAATAATATAGTATAATAATATAGTATAATAATATAGTATAATAATATAGTATAATAATAAAATAATAATAACAATAATACGCTATATACTATATAATATAATTAATATATAACAATAATATATAATAATATAATATAATATCATAATATATTAATCAAAAGTAAAATACTGTGTGAAACTGAACTCCAAAGCCAAGACTGAAATAAAACAGCCAAGTGCCATATATCTAAAACTAATTAAAATGACGTAGATGCTAAATACTAGTAAAGTAAAATTTTATAGGTGACTCATAAATTAGAATTATTATAGTAATATGAAAAAACAGTAATCAACATATTAATCGTAAATAACTCAAACAGCCCCACACAATCTTCCCCTTAGAAACAACTATTCCTAAAGAATAATTAATAAACACAAGTAGATATAATTAGATACATATTAAAATCATAATGAGTAGACTAATATTACAAAAAGAAGCACTAATTGGCAAGAAAATAATCAATAGCCTTTTGGTAAAAAAAATAATTTCTAATAATAATGTAAATCAAAAAAGTATTAAAACATTGGCATCAGATAAACCATTAGAAGAAAGTGATAAGAAAATATTTAAATTATTAAATCTTGAAAAGAAAAGACAACTTGAAACAATTACACTTATACCATCAGAAAATTATGCAAGTGAAAGTGTATTGAAAACACTTTCAAGCGAAATTAGTAATAAATATTCAGAAGGTTATCCCGGAGCAAGATATTATGGTGGTAATGAAATTGTTGATTTAGTTGAAAAAGAATGTCAAAAAAGAGCATTAGAAGTATTTAATTTAAATCCAAAAGAATGGGGTGTTAATGTTCAAGCACTTTCTGGAACATCAGCAAATATTGCAGTTTATGGTGCATTATTAAATCCATTTGATAAATTTATGGGTCTTGAATTAACTCATGGTGGTCATTTATCACACGGTTATGAAAAGAATAATAAAAAAATATCTGCAACTTCAAAATATTTTACAAGTATACCTTATTTTGTTTCAAACAAAACTGGAATTATAAATTATGATGAACTTGAAATAATTGCAAAATCTGTTAAACCAAAAATTATTGTAGCTGGTGCCTCTTCATATCCAAGGTTAATTGATTACGAAAGAATTAGAAATATTGCAGATTCAATTGGTAATAATTGTTATGTAATGTCTGATATTTCTCATATATCTGGATTAATTGCTTCAAATGTAATTCCATCACCTTTTGATTATAGTGATGTTATTACAACAACTACTCATAAATTACTAAGAGGTCCAAGGGCAGCACTTATTTTCTACAGATGTGGGGAAAGAAAATTTACAACTATTAAAAATAAGAAAGTAAATGATGATAAGGAAAATTTATACGATTTAGAAGGTAAAATAAATTTTAGTATTTTCCCTGGTCATCAAGGTGGACCACATGAAAATACAATTGCCTCTATTGCAGTTTGTTTAAATGAAGCATTAGATAGAGATAATTTTAAAAAATATACAGAACAAGTTTTATTAAATGCAAAAGTATTTGCTAATGAATTAATTTCAAAAGGATTTAAACTTGTAACTGATGGAACAGATAATCATTTAGTTTTAATTGATTTTCAAGGTAAAATTGATGGTGCTCGTGTTGAATTTATACTTGATTGCATTGGAATTTCAACAAATAAAAATACAATTGTTGGTGATAAATCAGCATTTGTTCCTGGTGGATTAAGACTAGGAACACCTGCAATGACTACGAGAGGGTTTAAAGAAAAAGAATTTATTGAATTAGCTGATATCATTAAAATAGCAACTGAGGAAACAATAAAATTAAAAGCAGAACTACGAAATGATGGAATAAAGACTATATCTCAATTTAATCAAAGAGTAAAGGAACTTTTACAGGAATCTACGGATACTAAATCTACAGCTCATTCTCAAGTTAAAAAAATCTTGGAAATGAGAAAGAGAGTATCAAAGCTTTTAGAGTAGTTGCTATGAATGAAAAAAATGATTTTTTTCACTAAGGAAATAATTACAGTAACAAAAACACGATGAAACAAGCATGTAGTAAAAAATACAGTAATAAATAAATTAATAAAAATAAATTAATTACTAATAACATTAATATAAATAGAAATATATATAGACTGGGCAAAAGACGGTCAGGTCTTATTTTGTTACCCGTCTTTTTGGACCGTTGACAAAGACGTTGGGAAAAAGAAATCGTATTACGGCGTATTTTTCACTTGAAGATTCTTTTTAGACAAATAAGAAATATAAAATTTTAAGTTTCATTAGATGGATGTTTCTGGAGTTCTATGACAAAACTGAAAAAACTCTTGTTCAGAATAGTATACAATTTGTTACATATTAAATTATATTTAAATTTAATTTACAACATACTAATTACATATAAATATGATATAAAAAAGACATTTCATATGATGTTTTTATTAATGAATAGCCTATAAAAAACTGTGTATTTGGAATAGTAAATAAATAAGTTGTAATACGATAAAGCTTGTCTACGTTTATTTGGACCGTCTAAAAAAACCATTTAAAGACGGTTACTATAGAAAGGGTCTAACTCTCTATATATATTTACATAGCAACCGAGTACATACATATTATACATATTCTACATATTATATGTAGTATAATTATACTATGTATAATTATACATATGCACTATGACAGTTATTGTTGCATAATAGGAAAGTAATTGCATAACTAACTATGAAAATAAATTTCCTATCTATCCTATTATCTACAATTGCCTTAGCTATCTATCTATGTTATCATTGTATATACTATTTACTCTATCTAAATATTAAACATCTTTAATTACATATCTATCTATATAATCGACTAATATTGTAATCTATACTTTCCCGTCTAACAGTTATCAAACTGTATAGTAATAAATTCTTCACGTGCTTTACGTTCAAGATAGCGTTGTTAAGGAACAAGCGAAATATTAACAGTTATTCCATGTTTTATATATCAACGCGATATTACTCGGAAATATACGTTGCTATGCCGGTGATTTCTTCCAATTATACTTCATCTCCGACAAGGGAATAAATTTTTTTTTTTTTTATAAAAAATATTATAAAATTATTTACATAATAATCCCAATATAATTAAAAAAAAAAAAAAAAAATAACGTTGTAAAAACAAAAACCCCTCTTTAACTGAGCGCCTTAACCGTTATTGATTATTAATTATTAATTAATAATTATTAATTAATAATTAATATATAGTTTTTTTTTATTTAATTAGCCAATAGAAATTAATATTCTGATGCCATTTTTATTTTACATTCCTTTATATTAAAAAATTTGTTTACATCTTTTATAATTCTTTCTATGACAACATTATGTATTTTAATACATTCCTTTTTATATTTTCTATAGGTAAAAGTTTGGAATGATATTATATAATTTTTTATTTTTTTATTTTTTTTTTTATTTAATTAAGAAAAAACAATGAAAATAATTTTTTTTTTTGAAACCCTTTTTTCGCACGCACATCATTTTTGTTTATTTTTATTTTATTTAGGTAATTTCTATGCCAACATTACATTCTTTTAATTCTTTTACATTCTTTATATAATAATTTTTTATTTTTTTTATTTTTTTTTATTTTTTTATTAATTATTTTTAATTATTTTTTTTTCCTTATCTTTTCTGATTGGTTAATTATTATTTTAAGATTAATAAGCAAATAATTTTATTTTCATTATGTTTTTTCTTTTTTTTGTATTCTAGTACAATATAAATACCGCCTCTTTTTCCTCAAAGTTTTTTTTTTTTTTTTTTTTTTTTTTTTTTTTTTTTTTTTTTTTTTTTTTTTTTTTTTTTTTTTTTTTTTTTTTTTTTTTTTTTTTTTTTTTTTTTTTTTTTTTTTTTTTTTTTTTTTTTTTTTTTCTTCTTTATCACACAGTTTTTTTTTTTAGATCGAATACTATTTGTGCACTTTTTTTTTTAAAGTTCATCCCACCCTCGACGCTCGCTTCAACTTTTTTTTTTAAATCCACTAAATCAATTTTTTTTTTTAGCTTTTAGCTTCAACAATTTTAAATTTTTAAATTTTTTTTAACTTTTTCAATTAATAAATTCAAAATGCAATTCTCAATCCTCGCCGCTTCTGTTGCCGCCCTTGCTGGTGCCGCTAATGCTGCTTTTGCAAACACCACCGTTGCTGGTGTTGTAACTTCAACTGAAATTGTTACTGCTCTTACAACTTACTGCCCAGAACCAACTACTCTTACTATTGGTTCTTCCACAATTGTTGTCACTGAAGCTACCACTCTTACCATTACTGACTGCCCATGCACCATCACCCACACCAAGACTTCTTCTGCTTCTACTATTGCACCAACAACTACTTCCTCAGTTCCACCACAATTCACTAACGCTGGTTCCAAGCCTGCTGTTGGTGCCGGTGCTTTCGCTGGTGTCTTGGCCGTTGCTGCTTATCTTCTCTAAGCATTTTCATTTACTTTTACAAATTTGAAATAATACAATAATGAACAAAAAAAAAATTACTATTTAATTCTGGATAAAAAAAATTTAAAAAATTGGCTTTACTTTTGGTACTAAAATGGGTTTTTTCTAAATTATTCCTTTTAATTTAGGATTTTACTTATTCTTGGTTTTAAAATTTTGGATAATTTTTTAATTTTTTTTTTACTTCTCTTTTTTTTACCATATTCTTTTAAATGGTGTTTAAAATAATTTAATTGGTTTCTTATTTATTTTTTATTTTAATACCATTTGGTTGGTTTTTTTCTATTTATTTTTTTTTCTTGTAAAGTGATGATTTTGTTAGTCTTTGGTATAAGTGGTTTTTTTTTTATATAAAGTGGATACTTTTATAAACAAGCTAATTAACATATAAATTTTTATTGTAAATTCATAAAAATACATACTAATACATACATAATTAAATTTTAATTATATTATTATTTTTTTTTTAATTTTAATTTTATTACTTTTTCTTTTCTGATCTATATTAGGAGTTATTTATTATGCTAAGCATTTTGATTCGCATTGTGCGTTCTTGGTATACGTAATACTTAGTTGTATATAAGAGGCTATGTACATGTAATGTGTATTTACGCTGGCATTAATCGTTTATTCATATTGTAATCTATGAGATAGTTGTTTTGAATTTTTCTTTCTATGTATTTATTTCTTCATTACACTTATTATTTACTTTTTTTACATTTCTTTTCTACTTTCGCTTTGTTTGTTCTATGTATTTCGTACTGATATACGTTGCTAAGGGTCCTTTTATGTTTAGGGTAGATAAAATTATCTTTCATCTATATATTCAATGATAGAAAAAAAATTCAAACAAAAAGTAAACAAAAAGCATTTATAAATACATAATAAAATTGATAAAATATAATAATAACTAAAAAGTGCTATATATTCTCATACTATTTAATATAATTAATTCGTAATGTTAAAGTACTATATACTAATAATTTACAATCTTTTGTCTCATAATAAACAATCTGATAAATTCGATAAACTGTGACAATGAGTAAAGAAAGTTTTTAAATGACGACTTTTCCATGACAACCATTATATAGATAAATACAAAATATCATCCTAGTAACTTGATGACGATTTAAAATTATACTTTAGCTTTAAATTTCTAATATCATATTCTATACACAATTAAATATTTTCACATAAATACAACTAACTGTGAAGTAAATTTGTTATATGCACTTAATACTATTCACAATTGAATTTATTATACATACAAATATATCTCATCCGCTTGTTAAATAAATACAAAATAAAATAAAAAAATAAAAAAATATCGGGATTTTATAGCGGAAATATCACGTAACTTTACTATATATTTACATTTTATATATTTACATAGTTTTATATTATTCTAATTAAATTCTGTATTTAATCTCATCTCCCAACACATCCCATAAATTTTAAAATAAACCTAACCTTATTAAAGATGGTTGGTTATTGAGTTATATTATAATACCGACCACCATAATAAAATAAGGGATAAGGGTATATTGTTTAATTTAATAATCTACAACCACAAAGTTATTCAACTACAATTTGAATCCAACTTTTTGTAAAGCTTAAAACTATATATATTATATATATATATATAAATATAAAGGAAAAATTTACTAATAAATTATACTATACATAGAAAATAAATATTGTTCAAATTATAGTTTAGTATTCTCATATGGTTTAAATTTTTTTTCCGTTAATTGAATACTAACGGATGAATTGGAAGGAAGATCCATTGGCAACAATGACTAAATCAATAATCGAGGAAAATAAAAATTTTATTTTTTATTTAAATAAAAATATAATAAATACAAAGGCAAAAAAGAAAAAAAATATTTTCAACCAATAAGAAAAAAAGATGCTTTAGTTTTTTGTTTTTTTTAAAGCTAAATAGCATAACAACAGAAAAGGGTTATTTTTTAATTAAAATATTAACGACTACTATGATGTCTTACATATCGACGATCGGATAAAAAAAAAAAAAAAACAACCAACGTCATAAATTATATTAAATTTATATTGTAATAAATTTATATTGTAATAAATTTATATTGTAATAAATTTATATTTTAATAAATTTATTTTGTAATAAACTATTTTGTGTTACGAATCACAGTAAATTGTCACAAGATTTTTAAATTAAACGATGTAATTGAGTGGTTATTTAACAAAAAAAAAAAACAGTAGTATACTTTCCATTAGAATATCAATTGTAAAATAATTATTATTGTTAGGTTGTTGAATGTATTAAATTTTTTAATTAGTAATTATTATTGTAATTGTATAAATAATTGTAAATTGTTATATAATAAATTTATAAAAAAAACAGCGTGCTGGTTAATGTTTACATTTAAATTTATAATTACAAATAAATTAATTAAGATCATCTAAGATTTACTTAGGATATTTTTTTCCGATGAATTAGCTACAATTAATTAAAATATCTCTTTTTTTTTTGATGATTTATTACGTATTAACAGATGTGATTAATAAAATATTTAGCAAAATGATTAATATACAAACAAATTAACGAATGGGAGAATTTAATTATTTTTTATTATTAATAAATTATAGTTAAGTTTATTTATTTAATTAATCAATTGGTTATTTATTTATTTTTTTTTTATTTAAAAGAAGCACTATATAAAGGACGATGTTTTCTTCAATTTCTTTTAATTATTTTAATTCTAATTCAAATTTCTATTATAAATAAAAATATTTAAAATAAAATTAAATTAAATTTTTAAAAAAATACTATTAAAGAATAATACTCTTAAAATATTAAAGAATACTTAATAATTCAATCATAATAATTTAAAATGAAGGTACAATTTCAAACATTATTTTCTTTTACTATTTTAGCTTCACTTGCTATGGTAACGCAAACAGCCCCAGCTTTTGAAAAAGATTTAAATAATATACTACCAAGACAAGAAGACCCTGTTTCCACACCTATACCTTATTACCCAATTGATGGTAATTTGGGAGAAACAAAAAGAAGTTTACAAAAAAGATCAGATATTAATAGTAAAAATCCATGCATTGTTGTTTCATCATCTTCATCACCTTCACCTTCACCTTCAACTTTTTCAACTCTTTCTAGTTTTTCTTCAAAAACATTAAAACATAAATCAACATTTTCAACTATTACTTCTTCACCAGCTTATACAATTTTACCAGGACAAGAACCTAATTGGTCTACTGTAGATTGGTCTGCCGTTAATTGGTCTACTGTAGATTGGTCTACTGTTAGCTGGCCAAACTGGTCTACAATGAATTGGTCTACTGTCAATTGGACAAATGTCAACTGGTCTACTGTCAATTGGACAAATGTTAACTGGTCTACTGTAAACTGGACAAATGTTAATTGGTCTACAGTTAATTGGTCTGCTGTAAACTGGGCTACTGTAAATTGGTCAACTATTAATTGGTCTACAGTTAGTTATCCAACATTAACAACTTTACCTATTAGCACAACACATTCAAAATAAATGATGTAATTTGAAGTTTTTTTTTTTTTTTACAAGAAAAAAAAAAAAAAGTTCAACTTTTTATATTTTTATTTCACAATTATGACTCTGCATTCACTCTTTTTAAGACTTTGATTTTTTGTTCTTGTACATTATATTCGGATATTTACATTCTCTTGGTTTGGTTTGGTTTATTTTGTTATTTACTTTTTTTTATTTATTTATTTCTTTTTTTTGCATTTTACACATCTATTTTGCATTCTCTCCTTAACTTTTCATTTCTTGTATCATATTTGTTTTTAACACTTTCCTTTACAAAATTGCATTTTACAGTATATTAATGAGTCTATTACTGTTTTCATTTTATTATTTATTTTACTGCATTCCTTTATTTTATGGCATTCTTGTATTATATAATGAATTAAAAGTCATGATTATTTACGAGTTATTTATTTTAGATTTTTTTTTTTTTCTATTCTTTTGTCAATCTACTTATTGAATGGCATATTTTACTATTATTTTTATTCTATTCTTATTTTTGAATTTATTTCATATAATTGAAATTAATAACTTTTTATGTATATTGTATAAAAAATAAATAAAATATAATACATCTATATCAAAGTTATCAAAGTAAATAAAAATATTATATTTAAAATGAATTATATTTGTACTATAAGCAGAATAAAAAATTTAAAATAAAAACATTTAATTTTACATTAAAAACATTTAATTTTGAGATGAATTTAGTTAGAAATAAAAATATTAAAATAACAAAATGGATACCCGAATAGGTGATAAAAAAGAATTACACATAAACTTTCGTAAAATTAAAATATAATTAACTTTTGTATTTTTAAAAATACAAAAGTCAAAGAAATACAGTAGGGATTATTTTGTTTCTATTTATAGTCTTAAAAAAGACTTTTCTTTAATAAATATGAAACACCATCATCAATTTATACAGCTTCAATAAAAATCTTAATAGAAAAGTTTAATTAAAATTTAGTGCATGATTGCATCTTTTTTTTTATTATAAAAAAAAATAGTCATAGCGACTCATATAAAATTGAAATAAGATGTTACCCTCTCTATGTTTTATTATCTTTTACTTTTTAATTTTACTTATGTTATAGAATTTTACGTCATTTGTATATTATTAGAGAATTTCTGGCATATTTTTTTTATTTCAGTTTCACATTTCTAATAAATTTTTTGATAATTTTATTTATTTTTTAATATTTACAAGTATATAATATATTTATTTTTTAATATTTACAAGTATATAATATATTTATTTTTTTATTTGCATATAAATATTTATTTAATAACCGTTTCACGAAACTGGTACCAGAGAAAAATAGTGAATTTCATAGAATATCCTATTTTCACTGTGCAACTACAGAAAATTACTTAACAACCAACCATTACAGTATAAATTCTATAAATGGAGAAAAAAAAAAAAAAAATTAGACAACCAATTTAGCATTCTTTTTTTTCATAATTGCATACATGTTTTATATAGAATTTATTAGCTCAAATATATATAGTTTTTTTTTTAAAAAATAAATTAAACAAATTTATATAGTCTTCTTTAGGTTACGCTTTTTTTATTTTTTTTTTTTTATATTTTCTATATTATCTGATTGAACGTTCTTTTTTTATAATTTTTAATCCATTTATAGACTAACCAAAATTAGCTAGTACTAAAAGAAATACCGCCTTAGAAGTACTTTTAATTGATATACCAGCCACCATATTATAATTTATTTACAAGTAGAGTAATTGAAAAGGGTTATTAATGAAATTATCTATTAAATGAGATATTTAAATATCAACATGTAATTTAAAATATTGCAAATAATATATAGCAATAGTTGTATTAGAGAATTGTACAAGGTTGATTATAATGTCATGATTATGTTTTATGTTGTTTTTTACTTTGTTTTTTACTTTGTTTTTTACTTTATGTTATTTTATTTTTACTTTATTGTATTATATTTCACTTGATTGTATTATATTTCACTTTATTATATTTATTATTTAATATAAATCCATCGGCTCATTATAAATATACTTAGCAACGGGCGTTTAAAACGCTAATATCATGTAATATTTTATATAGTAAAAAAAAAAAATACTTTTTAAGCATATATATAGCCAATAGAAACAAACCGTACATTAAATTTTTTGTTTTTAAAAATCTAAAACTAGTTAGCAACATTTAATAAAAAAATTTTTTTTATTAAAAAAACAACGTGCTTACCGACGATTCAAAAATTTAATAAGTGATGCTATTTTAAAATATGAGTTTATATTTAATGTAAATTATTTTAAATTTTTTTTTTATAAACTGTTTATATTGTAAAATAGAAATGAATGGGAATTCATTGAATTGATTCGAGTATAATTTTAAATGTAGTATTGTTAATAGTTCTATTCAAATTATCATTGAAATATACATTTCTATAAATAGTAAAATTGTTAAAACCATTAAGTCACCTTGCCGATGAGCTAACGATTTTAATTTATCCAACTTTTTTTTGTCGGCCATTATAAAGTAGCAGAGCTAATTAATAAATATATTTTATAAACATCCAATGAATGATTAACAAACAGTTAATAAATTAAGTATTCAACGAATGAAAGAATGTATTTGTTTACGCTTACTAACAATTATAGTTTATTTGCTTATCTTTTTATTTACTGTTATTATTGTTATTGATATTAATATTTATTTTTGATATTGTTCCTGTAAAAAAAGTTACTATAAAAGGAACAATTCTCGCTCTTTCAATAATTTTCATTTAATCTTCATTAATTGTTTTCAAAGTAAATAACTAATAAACAACATTCTAATATATAACATCAATTGGAATACTATTAAATTAATACCCCAAAAAATAGTAGAAAATATAAAATAGTAATAATAGTATTGAAACTTATTATTAAAATAAATAAAAATTCTTAAAGTATACATATTAAACATTCAAAATGAAGGTACAAATTAGTAAACTTTTTTATTTCACCATTATAACTTCAATTGCCACAGTAACACACTGTGCTCCAAGGTTTGAAGACTCAGAAGAATTATCATCAATAGAAGAAAACCCTACATCCACACCACCTCAATATTACCCAATTGAGGTCAATTTGGGAGAAACAATTATAGATGAAAGCCCAGAAACTACCAATGAGGATCCAGAAGTACCTTTACCTACCACTGTACCTTCTTTTGCTACACTTTCAATTTTCACTACTAAAGCAGCTACAGATGAATCATCTATTTCAACAATCATATCTTCATTAAATACAATTGTAGAAAGAAGTGAACCTAATTGGTTTCCAAATAATCAAGGAGTACACTGGATTAATATTACAGAGGAAAATGGATCTACAGAAGAATCTAATAATGATGTAAATGTAATTAATTTGCCAAACATTAATTGGTATATGAACATGACAAATGGTAACTGGACAAATGGCAATTCTACAAATACTAACGGTACAAATTTTAATTCAACAAACGTACGTGATTAACTCACCATTAACATTACTTCCTATTGGAGGTAAATAAATAAACTTTTTTTTTTTAAAAAAAAGGTTTAATTTAAATTTTGTTTTGCACATTTTGTTTTGCACAGAGATACATTCGATTTCATTCTTTATATGTTTTTTTTTTTTTTTTTTTTTTTTTTTTTTTTTTTTTTTTTTTTTTTTTTTTTTTGTACATTACACTTTGATATCCTATTAAAACAGTCATTTATTAATGTTTGATTCTATATTTTTTGTTTTTCCCTATATAGATTGGGTTTTGTTAATTGGCTTTCTTTTGTATTATGTTTATTCATTTTAATACCTCGCTTTTTGTTATGTTTATTCATTTTAATACCTCGCTCTTTGTCATGTTTATAATTTATAGTTTTCTCTTTTTATAGTGTATTTATAATTTAAGTTTTTGAACCTGTATAACTATAATTTATTATTTATTATTTATTATTTATTATTCTTTTCTTTTTTAAATTATACTACATGACTATTATTTTTTTGTGCGCAATTTGTTTAATACTTTCTTTTAATTTTTTTTTTTATTTTTTTTTTTTATTGTATATATTGAATTGTAATAATTATCTAGGGACATTTTAATTTTCTATACTGTATTTTTCTGTAATTCTACATATAATTTGTCAAATCCAATTGATGTTTTTACTTTATCAATCAATTAGTACGTATATATGTTTACAATTGCATAAATATTTATTTGGCTTATTGTATGTATTGAGCATGTATATTCTATTTACAAAGATGAACATATGAAAAAAAAAAAAAAAAAAAACTCATACACTAAATTGCATACGTACTTACCTGTGTTCACGTGCTAAAATCAAGTGAGGGAATTGTAAAAACATTATAACAGTAAAAATGAAAAATAAAATAAAAAAAAACGTTACAAAAAGAATTTTAAAAAATTGTTCGCATTGCATACATACATACTCTTGTCGAAAATTGAATTAAATTATATTTATTTTGCGAAAACAGTTCAAAATCCAGACAGATTTTTTTTTTCTTCGTTGTTTTACATTGGTTAGAACTAAACGAAGATAAACGTTACTTATGATTTACTTTATATAATTTATAATTATATATTGTTTGTTTTATATTTTATGTCTTATATTTATATTATTATCATTACTAGTAGACTAATATACAATACAAAATACAAGTTAGCCAAAATTTTAAATTATAACTTAAAATCCTTGGCATAAATTAGCAAATAATTTATAAATATGATACGATCGATTAAGGGTTTTATAATCTACAATAAATATTTAAATTTTACTTATTCTATCTAATTTTTAAAACTGTAACTTTATGCCAAATAAAATTATATACAATGAGCGCTTTAACCAATTAAACCAATTAATACCCCTCATGGGAACTGTAAATTTTTTAATCATCTATATAATTAAAAATTATATTATTTTATTCTCGGATATGAATCGATAATTTTAAATTTACAATTTATCAATTGAAGATAGTATTAAAAATATCAATTCAATTGAATAAAAAATTGACATATATACAATATATATATGTATATATATATATGTATATATATTTAATATTTACAATAATTTTTATTATAATAAAAATAAATTTACTTGTAGTTGTATCTTAGTACGTATTTAACATTTATTTAAGCGAGGCGATTAAAATTTCTAAATTATTTATTCCAACAGTCTTACGACTCTTACGATTTATCAGTAAAACATAGTAAAATTATAAAATGAGCTTATTTAATATGTAAATTATAACAAATCTAGAACTTGATTATTTATTTTTAGGGAGTTCTGCTCCGAGCCAAGACTTTTGATGCCATAAATTCCTTCCAAGTTTAAAAATTAAATCGGTCGAGTTTTCAGCCTTATCTAGTTTAAACATCGGAAATAACTATAGCAATAATATAGTATATTATAGTATAGTATACTATAATATACTATAGTATACTATACTAACTATACTAACTATACTATACTATACTATACTAACTATACTATACTAACTATACTATACTATACTAACTATACTAACTATACTATACTAACTATTATCCTACATTTGGAATTCCATTACATCATTCACACCATTACTAATCCCAGTTCACTACTTAGTAATTAACCCTATTCATAATCCGAAATAATTTTAATTATAAACTATAAACGGTAAAATCAATTTAATATGAGTAATTAAATTCGTTTTATATGCAGAAGAAAAAAAATCTCTCTATGCTTATAATAATAATTAAAATGGAAATAACGCTAACAATTAATTTATTAGAAATTTAATAGGTTGTGCGTACAATATTATTATTATTATTATTTTTTTTATTATTATTATTTTTTTTATTATTATTATTTTTTTTCTAGTCTAAAATTTTAATGGTCAGATAATCATGGTTAGTTAGAAATTCGCGGAATAATTTAAGGACGGTATTTCAATTCCGGTGGGGGAAATAAAAAAAATAAATAAAAAACATAGGTTAACGATATTTATTCAGCAAAAATGAGTTAATTAACAATAAAATAGAATAAAATAGAATATTATGGAATTTTTTTTATTGTCGGCTGTTTCTAATTGTTTCTTTTAATGCGGCGATGGCGATCAATCCTTTTACTTTTACAAATAATACCATGAGATTTTTTTCTTCTTCCAAGAAATATTACGTATGGTCTTTTTCAACCTTCGGGCGTATCTTTTCTTTTAATTAAAAGTTTAAATTATGATTGACAAGAAAAGAAAAAAAAAAAAAAAAAAAAAAAAAAA
>JAJLXO010000444.1:0-14551 GCA_030571375.1 Botryozyma mucatilis | reverse complement strand
TTTATTTTTTTATTATTTATTTATTATTTATTTTTTTATTTAATTTTTTTTTTTTAATAAAAAAATTAATTATCGCTACAATTTTAATTTTTTTATCTTTTTCTATACTCTACATTGGAACATTAATGAATACTTAAACCAAAAAAGTTTTTTTTTTATTAATATTTAATATAATGGTGCTTACATATATACATTATGTATAAAAAGCTGAATTCCTTTGATGATGATGATATTGATGGTATTAGTAATGCCAATAATAATAATACTAATAGAACTAATATAAATACAAGTGTGAATGCAAATACAAATGATTCAAATAATACAAATAATACAAATACAAGTAATACAAGTGAATCAAAAAATGAAAATATACGCCATCAAAAATCTGTGAGACTATTATTACTAACATTGTTTATTATATCATGGTTTTTTTTATTTTTATACTTTTTTTTAAATTCTTGGTCTAATTGCACTGTTGATAATTTAGAATCGAATCTAAATCCTAATCCAAATAGTTACGAAAGTAATAATGAAAGCGAAATTAAAATTCATCAGTTAGATTGTAATTCTGCTTTAATGGGTAAGGATTCTGATTGTGGGCTATTTGCAGAACTATGTTCTTCAAAAATGCAAACCATTTCTAGTATTCTTTTTAGATGTCCAGCCACATGTTGTTTTTCCAGTAATGTTTATTCGCCTAGACAAGTCGGGAATACTACGGTTCTTTACTCTAATTATGTTATAGGAGGACATTTAAATAATAAAAAATTTCAACCCGGAAATGAATATTCGTCTTATATATACAGAGGAGATTCATTTATATGTGCCGCCGCCGTACATGCTGGTGCCATATCAAATATACATGGTGGTTTAATAAGTTTATCTTTACATTCGAATACAGATTCTTTAGAACTTATAGATGCGATTCCTTCTCACAGAAATAATGTGAGATCTGTAGGATTTGATGGCATATATCCTTTTTCTTTTTCTTTTCAAGATCCTTCCTTAGTTATTAATTCACCTTCAAATAAACCAAATAATTCAAATTTATCAAATTGTTATAATTTAAAATTCGAAGCAATTTTTTTTAATATTCTTTTTTCTTTAATTTTTTCAATTCTCACTTTCTATTTACACCCTGGATTATTTTTTTTCACAAATGCTTTTGCAACATATTGGATGGTTGCCTTAATATCTGACACACCAGATATTGGAGGAATATCCATGTCTAAAGATAATGCTTTTTCTGAGTTAATTTCTATTGCGTTTGGTAGATTTTTACCAGCGATTTTTATAATAATTTGCATGTATTATGTTGCTGCTAAGCCTCTTATTGTTAATTATTCTTTATCTAACGACCCATCTGAAAAATCTTTTATTTTTAACCTTATACCTATTTTATTTTACTTTTTTGGATTATGGGTAACCGCTCTTTTTAATTATACGTTTGATAGGCTTCCAGTAGATAGGCTTTTATGGACTGACATTACACAAAGACCTGGTGCAAAAATTACAGCCGCATCTATATTTTTTGCATTTGTTGTATGTACAGTAATTCAAATGCGTGCTATTTGCTTATATTATAAAAAAAGCCTTCTCGAAACTACCCTTACTTCAAATAATGAAGCATCTCCTCAAATCAAAATAAAATTCAAAAATTTACTTATCGGATATTTCCTCTCTGTTTTAACTATTATATATTTGGGATCCATTCCTGAGTTAACTTTACGTTTACATCATTATTTTATTGGAATGTATCTCATCCCTGCTACAATAGTTCCAAGTATTACTAGCATGTTATTTCAGGGTTTATGTCTAGGTTTATTCGTCAACGGTATAGCGAAATGGGGATTTGACTCTGTTCTACAAACATCTGATCAACTACGGAGAGGAGAATTGTTAAATAATAAAAACCAAATTGCAAGATTTGTCTCAATTGAAAAAAATGCTATGAAAAACAATTCAAGCACGGATGTATCTTTTTTCAAGGATGCCGAAACAGAATCCCAACCTTATAATGAAAACAATTTTGGGTTTTCCATTGCTTGGGCAAAAGTAAACGATCCAGAAAACGATCAACTTTTATCTACTTATGATTCCAATTCAACATTACCTTCAAATCTTATAAATTACAGCTTATTGGTGAATGATATAGAAGTTTATAGGGGTGAATCTACAACTTATTCAACACTGGAACACGATGAGTTCAATAATTTTTTTCTAAAGATGCAAGATAATAGAATAGAAAATTTTACTGATTCGACTACTTGGTATTTTAGGATTGCATGTGTCAATCAATTGACAAATATACCTTATAAGTACTCCTCACCAGCCATTTTGTTTCCTAATAGTAGTTATTACATCCCTCCAATATCAAGCTAGACAAAGATTTCTATCGTATGATTTTTTTTTTGTATATATCATATTTCATTTATAAACTCGTAATAAAAGTAGAAATAAAAAACTTGTAATAAATAGACAACTAGTACTAATTATCCTCAAATACTTCAAGTCTTTCTTATCTTTGACTCTTTTTATATAGAAAGCATTTTGGATATTTTTGTTATGGTAGTGGAATCGTAGCTTAAAGAGTTTGAAGGATGACGATTAAAAGATGTAGACGATAAAACCACATCATCCTGACAATAATTTTTCTTATAAGACATTTTTTTAAAAGACGATACTTTTCTATTATTAGGCAACCAGTCTTCAAAAGTACATTTACGTTTGATGTGGTATTTTTCTTGAATAGGAGAACAAGAGAAAGATGATGAATTTATCAAACAAGATGCAAAAGATTCTGGAAGGGTATTTTGTGGTATCAAAACTGAATCTATTTGATAATCTCCTTGTAAAGACAAGCTTTTACTCAAAGAATATTTAGTATTAACTTTAATCCATGGATGGGTTAATGCCATATTAGCAGTGAATCTTTTTTCAGGATCAACTTGAAGACAACCTTTCAGGAAATAGTATAATTCTTTCGAAGAATAATTCTCGTTAAAATTTAATTTATTCTTATTTTCAAATTGTTTTTTTGAAAGTATTTTTTTACCATATAAACAAACCATCATCGTTACACCGGAAGACCATATATCTACTGGATAGGAATAAGATATTTCTGATTGAGAGGGAATTGAACATTGACTTGAAGAAAGCAAATCTGGAGAAGAAGAAGAAAAAAACTGATATGAATTATAGGAATTTATCATTTCAGGAGCAATATATTCTTTTGTGCCGCATATTGAATTGTCAAAACAAGATTTCATACTAGAGCCTAAAGTTGTTGCTAGACCAAAATCTGCTAATTTAATTACAAGCTTATAGATATTCCTATTTGAATCAAGATTTCGTATTTTATTTAAAATGAGAATGTTACTAGGTTTTATATCTCTGTGAATTATATGATTTTTATGAATATATTGTACAGCTGAAAATAACTGTTCCATAATTTGTTTTGTAATATTTTCATTTAAACAACATGATTTTTGTGAGGATATAAAAGAATCTAAATCCCCTCCAGAGCAATATTCCATTACAATACAATTTATGGAAGAATTATAAGAGACATCTTCATCGTTATTTTCCACAATAGTGTCTTTTACTTCAATAATATTTTTATGTTTTAAATGAGTCAATAAACTTAGTTCCTGAGAAAACATATTTTTCTTTCCTTTATAAATCTTCACTGCATAACATTCATTTGTTTCACTATCAATACCCATCTTAACAACTGAAAATTGACCTTCTCCCACTAAATTTTGTATATAATAGGATTTATTACATCCATTTGAATACATATTATTTATTTTTTTTATATTTTTTGTCTCCATTAAATCAAATTCCTTCAGATTATGTGGTTTTTGTAATAATCTTTTAAAAATAAAACTTAAATCCTTATCAATAATGACCTCATCACCATCAGACAATTTTTTTATTTCGTTTCTTTTTAATTTACGCCCATTAAGAAATGTACCATTAGTACTAATATCTTTTATGTAAACAAATTCATAATTAGTTTTGCAAGAATTTTCAATTTGCATGTAAACTAAACAATGGTGCATTGACACCCGAGGTTTCTTTTTTATAGTAATTGTACAATTTTCTCCTCTTCCAATTGTAATACTTTTTTCATCAGGTGAAGCAAATATTTCACGTGATAAATCTAAATTATTTGGGAATATAATTTTATAAACAGTTTTCTTGTTTGTCATGTTTATCCAAGTCAGAATGTGTTATGAGTCCTAAAAAAAAAAACAAAAAAAAAAAAAAAAAAAAAAAAAAAAAAAAAAAAAAAAAAAAAAAAAAAAAAAAAAAAAAAAAAAAAAAAAAAAAAAAAAAAAAAAAAAAAAAAAGAAACAAAAACTAAGAAAATTTCAAAAGAACTATCGACACCCGTTATTATTTTTCATTATTTTTACATTATAAAAAAAAAAAAATAAACATAAAAGATAAAAATAGCTTCCGTATTTAATAAACCTTGTTTATTAAATACGTTTCAGGAACTAATTAAATACAGTTGCTATAGATAGAAGTATAAGTATTTAAAACGTTATAAAAATCAACTGTATACAAGTATGTTATGTATCTTTTTTTATTTTATTTTATTTTATTTTATTATTAAACTAGACAGTAAAATCAAATTACTTATATGATATTGCAGTGCTTTTTAAATTATTCTAGTCTTTTTTTTTTTTTTTTTAAAAAAAAAATTAATTTATTACACTAATATTTTTTTTTTTTTTTTTTTTTTTTTTTTTTTTTTTTAACCTACTTGTATAAATGAAAATGAATAACCATTTTATTATTATGGTATTATTTAATACAGTTCCAAATTGATTACTTAATAGACAGCCATATTTAATTTACTCTGTAACGTTAAATTCTACTGTTCGTTAAAGTATATAAATGAATTTTAGCACAAAATAAACAAGATAAAAGTAACAGAATTAATATATATATATAAAAAAATACAAATAAGTACTGGATTATACACTTTGAAAATAAACATGATCATAATTATAATGACAATAGACAACTAATGAACAAATATTAAATATACAAACAATTAATAATAAATAGTAATAACATAGAAAATAAACAACACGTAAACAATAAAAAAAAAAAGTAACAAAAATCAAATAAAATGTGATGATAGTAATGTAATAAAAGACAAAATTAGCAAAAAAGTAAACTAAACCATGAGAAAAATGTTAAAAAAAAAGAATAAATAGTAATGCATAAAGAAATTCTTCATGATTTTAAACTTCAATTCATAGATTAATAAATAAGCAATACCATACTTATAAGGAAAATAAAACCATTTGAAATTTTTTCTCCTTTTCATTTCATATTAGTGATTTTTGGGCTCTTTTTTTTTATATATATTTTTTTTGTTTTAATTTTTTAATTTCCATTTTCTTTGACCCCAAATCATAATCTTTTATTTCATACAATTTTTTGAAAAAAATCCCGTATTAACCAATAATATTAACTCATTTAATCCAAAATAAATATTTTAATTTAAATTTATACATATAAAATCAGTAATTAAATAGATAAATTTAAATAAATTTTTTTTATTCATGATCTTAATCTTTTCTCTGAATTTTGCTGTTGTGTATCATCTATAAGTTGTTCTTTTCTTTTGCGCTCTGAAGAATTATCGAAATTGGTTTCCAATGAATTGTTCTTACTAAGTTTAAGCATTTTATCCTTATCAGTATCGCATAAATCATTAGAAGGATGTAAAAGTATTTGAGGATCAGTCTTACCGTCATCCATCTGTAAATTAACTTGACTTTGAACTTCATTCTCCATTATTTGCTTATCACTTTTTTCTTCAGTTAAATCAGACGAGGAAATATCTATTCCACTATCATTTGTAACTGAGAGTGACGTATTATCATCTGCTCCTCCATTATGATGAGTAAGATTCGGTACAGATATGTTACTATTATTGGAAGAAAGAGACATAGGAATGTTAAAAGGATAACTAGAAGTTAAAGTTGAACCAGAAACTGTATTAAACGTGTTGTTCAAATCTAAATGTGGAGAAAATATTTTTTTGTCCTGAGCAATTATAGGCTCAACTTCATTTATAAATGATCGATAATTATCTGAGTTCAAAATATTGTTGTATCGTGCATATGTGGATATCTGACCAAATACTCTAGGCATAAGAGCTTCAGGAACCCGTGCATTATCAAAAGCATTTATACCTTTTCTTGCCACATCTTCATATGAAATTTTAAATGCATTGAGAGTTGCATTACGAATTAAAACGGATTTTGCTAGTAATAGCTCTTTATTTTTATTAGTTTGCGAATTTGAAGTAAAAGAAGAATATTTTTTTCCATATAGATATTGAATAAATGAGGATGTATCAAGAAGAAGTTTTTTGTTGTTATTTGCAATTTTCCTTCTAAATTCTTTCATTACGTATTTGTATTCTCCTCCAAATGTATCCCTAATCTGAGCTTTATGAGATGTTAAAGTTTCAGCATCTAATTTACCTTCTTCTATGAGGTCTTGGAGTACTTTGCTGTATACTGACTCTTCACTCACAGACTGAAAGTAAAAAGTAGGATCTAAAAGATTTTTCCATATTAAGTGCTTGAGTTGATGGATAAGAGCAGGTGGAGTTAATATTAATTTAACTTGCTCTTTTAAAGCAGATAATTCTCTATGAATTTGGATTCCTTGCACGTATGTTAATGCAATTCGTTCTTGTGGAGGAGCATATAAGAATTGTAGCATCATTTGACGTTCTGATTCCGTTTGACAAAAATTAAGTAAATCATCAGCTTTTATCATAGTTAACGGTTCAGCAGCGGCAGCAGCAGCACTTGCGATTGAAGCAGCAGCAGCAGCCGTTGCAGAAATTGAAGATTGATTTTGGATCTGGTGTGATTGTGCATGTTGTGGAAGTTGATTTTGATTTTGATTTTGGTTCTGGTTTTGATTTTGATTTTGATTTTGGTTTTGAAGTTGATTTTGAAGTTGATTTTGCAATTGATTTTGAATTTGATTTTGTAGTTGTTGCTGTTGCTGTTGCTGTTGTTGTTGATGTTGATGTTGATGTTGGTGCTGTTGTAGATGAGAATTTAAATGACCTTGTGAGGCTAAATTCTGATCATGTTGTAGTACATTTGAATTTGAATTTGAATTTGTTGAGGACAAGGCAGACGGTGGTATTAATGGTGTATTTGAAGAATTAGTTTGTTGTCTTAGATCTTCTGCATTATGAGACGAATGAGATTCATCTCTTCTATCCATAATTGATTTGTATCTTTAAAAAAAAAAAAAAAATTTAATTGCGTCGACAATATCTAATTTTTTTATTTAATATTTTTTCTATTGTTAGTTTTATGTTTGTTATGTTTATTTTTTTTTTTTTTTAATTATTATTTTCTGAAATGATTTATAATATTAATAAGTTATTAAAATGAGATAACTGGAAACTTAAAAATAAAATAAAAAGTAAAAATAAAAATAAAAAAAAACCATAATTAATTATATATATATAATTAATTACATTTAATAAATAAAAACAAAAAATAGACCAACTTACGAAATTTCTAAAAAACCTTTTTCTGCTTTCTATTTTTTCTATTTGAATATGTTTTACTATGTTTTGGCAAATATTTATTATATATCACTGATATGAATGTATAAATATAATGTATAAATTTACTTTTTATAATTAATTTATAATTATATTTTTTCTCACAATGGTTTATAGAGTAATTTTCTTTAATATTCGCGTAGATTTACTTATGTTATTTATATATTTTAGCTATTTTTATGTCCATTAATTTATTTATCATTATTTTTTTTTTTTACCATTGTCGCAACCCAACCAATAAAATATTACATTTTTTTACTTGATGTTTATTTACTATGTTTACAATGTTTACTATATCATTATATTTATTTTTTAGAAATTTAACTGAAATGAAATCATGTACAGAAATATATTTAGTAATCATATATGCAAATAAATAAATAAATAAATAAATAAATAAATAAATAATAAATAAATAATAAAAAAATATACGTCAACTACACCCAAATACATTTGATTTACCCATTAAATTTTTATAAAAATCTAAAGACTGTTGTATATATATAATTGCTGATTAATCTATTTAAAAAATTTAGATAAAATAAATTTAAATTATTTTTTCTAGTTTAGTTATAATAAAATTTTATATTTAATATTTTTTTATATTGAGAGATTTTCTTAGTAATTTTTCTTTGTTTTCTTACCGCTAAGTTATTACATATAATTATAAAAATCTTTTTTTTTTTTTTTTTTTTTTTCTCAATAGTAGCTCAGATTAGCTCGCGCTGGCTTTATTCTTGAGAAATAAATCTAGAAATATTTCTTAGATTATCTACCCTATAGGGTAAAAGTATGTACTGCATGTGAAAATTGCTATGGTAATCATAATTTACAATTAATTTTATTACTCATTATTTTTTTAAAAAAAATGGAAACAAAGTTTTTTTTGAATATATTTAAAATTACTAAATAAATACTAAAAAACAGTTTTAATGTATACTAAAAAAAAATATAAATGAGTCTTTTTTTTTTGTTATATTTTTTCTCATATTATTCTCATATTATTATTTCTTAGTAGTTAGATAATAAAAAGTAGTTTATAGTTACAATCAGAAAACAAAAATAAAAAAAAAAAAATCGCGTTTATCACTATAGAAACAAATTACTATTTATCTAGGTAAAACACTCAGCCGCTTGATTTTTTTTTTTAGTTTTTATTTTTCTCTATTTTCTTAACCTTTGTTTATCATTTTTTTTTTTGTTTTCGTCTATCGTTTAAGTTGCAATAAGAAACAAAGAAAAAGGAATAGTTTATTGATTTACTAAATTGTCTTGACAACATATACAAAAAAGGAAAATTTTTTATACAA
Source organism: Botryozyma mucatilis (assembly GCA_030571375.1). Taxonomy (NCBI): domain Eukaryota; kingdom Fungi; phylum Ascomycota; class Trigonopsidomycetes; order Trigonopsidales; family Trigonopsidaceae; genus Botryozyma; species Botryozyma mucatilis. The sequence continues at coordinate 5,614 of JAJLXO010000444.1, read as the reverse complement.
ATTAGTAAATAGTATGAATTAAAAAAAAAGAAAGAGAAAAAAACATAGAAAAAAAAAAAAACAAGTAAAAATAATTAATTTGATTACCAACGGCTTATAAATTTATTGTACTATATTTAACTAGCGTCAGTTATTTAATTGTTTTAATATAGTACAGCAGCAAGAGCATAAAAAAAAGAGAGATATAAATTTAGAATAAATAGTGGAAATAAACCGTGTATAATATTTGTATAGCAAAGTAGACTATAAAGGTAAGAAGAGTTTGTATATACAAATAGATTTTTTAATATACGTTTTTATTTGATTTGATTTGTGTTTGTTGGTGTTTATTTGTGTTTGTGTTTGTTTGTGTTTGTTTGTATTTTTTATTTTATTTGTTGGCAATTGTTATTTGTTTACTCGTCTGATTATTTACTTTTATAATTATTTTGCTATTATTTTTACTTTTTATGTATTAATTTACATTATTTTGCTATTATATTTGCTTTTTATGTATTAATTTACATTAATTTAATTATACATTTATTATTTATTGTTAATCTACTTACCACTTATTTATTTCTTAGTTTATATCTATCTTTATTATTTATTATTTATTATTTATTATTTATTATTTATTATTTATTATTTATTATTTATTATTTTATTATTTATTATTTTATTATTATTTATTATTATTATTATTATTTATTATTATTTATTATTTATTATTTTATTATTTATTATTTATTATTTATTTATTATTTTATTATTTATTATTTTATTATCTATTATTTTATTATCTATTATTTATTAGTACTTTATTATTTACTATTACTTTATTATTTCATCTTAACTTAACAATCTTTTCTTTGCAATACAAATCTATTGATTCACGTTTCTAACTATTTCTCATAGCAGTTTAAATCAGACTCACCTAGCAACGAATTAAAGATCCTGTTTATTTACAGTTTTTTGTTTATTTTAATATATTTTAATATATTAAAATATATCATTCTACATTTTAAAGACTTTCAAAAAGGATAAAGACTAAATCTAATTTTGGAAATTCCTTTGAATTTTTATTTTTACTTATTTTCATTTATTCTCATTTATTTCCCCATTTGAAATTGAATCAAGTGTGGAATATATTAAAAACACTTTAAAATATTTAAATACAAACAATTTTATTATCAACATCTATTATTTCATTGTTTACTTAATATAAATCAAATAATGCAATAAAAATGTCGTCTGCCACAACTTCTGTTTCTTCCACTCCTGAACAAATTATAGAAAAATCTAAAAATAATCATGAACATCATAATCTAAGTAGCAATAATGATAATGATAATGATGATGTTGATATTAAAAATAATTACAAACATGATAAAAAAAGTATACTTTCGCAAGTTTATCCTGTAGATAATCCAGCTATCTTACAAGAAGTGTCAAATTTATCTACAAAATTAATACACGCTGTAGAGAGACAATCAGATTTAGAAGATTTATTATCTAAAACAAGAAATGAATTAAATATTGCAAAGCAACATATACAATCTCTCGATGAGAAAAATAAAGAATATCAACTTAAACTTAAAAACGGTTTTTTAATAGATAAACAAGATGTAGAAGCAGAAACTAATAAGTTATTAGAAAAATTAAAAAAAGAATCTCAAGAAAGAACAAAAGCAGAACAAGTTAAAAATAATATAGAAAGTGAACTTGAAAATTTATCAGCATCTTTATTTGAAGAAGCTAATAAAATGGTTGTTACCGCTAGAAAGGAAAAAGATCAATTAGAAAAAAAAAATGAACAATTACAAATATTAATTAAAGAAAAAGATGTCTTGTTTAATTCCATGCAAGAACAACTTTCTGAATTAAAACAAGTTTTACAAAAATTCGCTGTTGAAAAAGCTGAATATAATGAAGCTAGAAGAGCATCCGTTTCAGGTGGTTTGGCTTCTTCTTGGATAAACAAAAACGAATCTGCTCCACCTCCATTATCTTTTAACCAATTACATGTTGATGAAAATGATTTAAAATCACAAGGTTTAGTACCTTTCCCTTCTACTGGCTCTGATTCCTTGTCAGACGATAATAATTTGGCTAAAATGACTACCAATAATAATATATCTAACGACACTGGAAGTGTTGATGGATCTACAAATCCTAATGCTAATTCTAATGCGAATACAAACTCTAACCCTCCACTTAATGGTTTATCATCAATTCCGTCTGCATTATCAACCACATCTTCTTTAATGCCTAACAGAAGGTCTGGTACTCCCGGTTCTTTAACAGGTATTAACAGTAATAATAATACAAGACCACCATCATGCTTGAAAGAAAATTTAACTGCAACTCCTGCTTTTCCTACATTTTTCTCAAATTTAATCCAACCAGTGCTTCGATTTGATATTCCTGAGTTTTATGAATTTTTACAATTAGTTCCAAATAATTCTAGCACGCAAATGCAATTACCGGCTAGCTCTACACCTTTTTATCAACAAGACTCACAACAAGATTTACCGCCTTCACATTCAAATCAAAGTGAGTCAGTTACTTCAAAAATTTCTGCGGGAGAAGGATTAATACGCACTGGATTAGGTTTGGTACGTTCAAATAGTAGCTTAACGTTTCCATCTTTTTACAATAGCAATCATAGTAATAATAACAATAACAATAATAATAATAACTTGGACCCCATTTCTGATTTGGGAACAAATAATGAAAATATAAATAAAAGAAACTCAATTGCCGTGGATCATATTGGACCTCCTCCGTCACCTAAATTAATCTATGGTAAAGATAAACAGACTTCTACAATATCTTCCTTTATTTCCTCTAATACAGCATCATTTTCAGCATCTAACACGATAATGACACTTAAAGATACTCGATTTTTTAAACGTGTTATGATGGAAGATATAGAGCCTACGATTCGTCTTGATATTGCTCCTCGACTAACATATTTTTCTCGGAAATATGTGTTGTCTTCAATACTGGATGGTTCTTTAGTTATAAATCCCATATTAAATGATTCTGGTATAAGTAATGTTCCCTCTACTACATCATATTCTACTAACAGTAGTAGTGAACAAGTTAATAACAATGGAAATAGCAATAATAACTCTCGTTCTAAAGGGTCTTTTGAGTCTGCACGGAGTGAAATATCAGAGGTTAATAATGGTAATGTAGCAGAGAGAAGTGGAAATAATAATACGAACAGTAATAGTGGGAATAGCGGGGAAAATGGTATTAGTTTAGTTAGTAGTCGATCAGGAATACCAATAGTTGGTGCATCACCTTTTCCGTGTTCATTATGTGGAGAACAGCGCGATGATGAACCACATTTAAGACGACATTATATGTGTACGTCAGATCATAAGTCATATCAGAATAAATATTATTTATGTGCTTATTGTCTGGCACGTGTTCGGGCAGTTTGTAATTTTGCTGGGTTTTTAAGAGCTATTCGAGGAGGATTATGGAAGATTGATTCTGCAGAAGATCAAAAGAGAGCTTGGGAAGAATGTGTAAGATTACGAGAGCAGATGTTTTGGACTCGTATAGGTGGAGGTGTTGTACCAGTTGCTAATTAATTATCAGCTTATTTGCTATTCAGGCTCAAACAAATTTTGCATGTATTGAATGTTCATTTTATGGTGTTGCCAAGTAATAAATACTTTGGTATAAGTAATTCAATATATAGTGTTTATACAGCAAAATATGTGTGATACTTTTATTAAATAGAATGTGTGCTAGTGTATCTATTTATTTTATCTCAATCGTTATTGTTAATGTATTATAATCATAAAATTATGCGATATAAATACTAGGAGCACAAAATTGCAATAAGATTTTATTAACAATAATTAGTATTCCATCGCATTTTGATTGGGATGTCTGTTTTCTTGTTTTAGTTTGGAATTTATTACTATGTTGTAAATAGCATACTAAAAAAAAAAAAAAAATTTAATTTTTTTTAAGTCTTTGAGAGAAATAATAATTTAGAGGCTTAATACATAATTACTAAGATAAAATTATTTAATAGGTTTTTTTTTTTTTTATTTTTTTATTTTTTTATTTTTTTTTTTTTTTATTTACTTATTTTTAGTTTACTTAATAGATTTATGTTAATCGATAACATTTTTTCGTTAATATCTATGAACTGTAAAAGCTATTTGTTTTATTTATATATGAGTGTTTTGTTAAACATTTATGGATAAGTCAAATAAAATTTATTTATTATTTATTTAAAGATGTGAAAAAAGTAGGAAACAGAAAAAAAAATAAAAAATATATAAAATTAAAGATTCAACAATTTAATTGTAAATTTAACACGCAGATAAATTGAACTAGGAAATTTCTTTGAAGCCAACAAAAATACGGGCGCTATTTCCATCATAAGGGAAGGAATCACCCCAATAAACTGCTCTTCTACCATTTTGAAAAACATCGCGAAGTTCAACACCCTTGAACACAATCTGATATGAAGATTTTTAAATTAGAATTATCAACAAACAAGTAATCGTTTGCAAAAATAGATTACGAATCATAACCCTTGATATCTGCAACGAGAAATAATTCTCTAATACGAATAAAAGACGAAACTTTATGACAAAATCTGGTAGCAAGTAATGTTTCTATTGCATTTGTGAAAGCAGTACAAAAAGAATTCAGAGTAACGAGGGTAGTAATTGAGATCATGTTTTGAATTTTTTTACAATAGACTTGAAATATAAAGGCTGAAAACTCTAATATAAATTGAAAATTTCAAGCTAATTTTTTTTTTTTTTTTTTTATTAAGTGTATTTCAATATTAAGTTTACTATTGTTTATGTGGCTACGCAAAATTGACAAAATTGAATTTTTTAAATTTTATATTAATTATAAACTTATGCTATGTTAATTAAATATATGTGATTAATCTCGTATTTATATTTAAAACAATATAACGAAAAAGTAACGAGAAATCCCTGACACGTTTAGAAAATATGTAAGAGCAGAAGAGAAAGAAAGAAAGAATGCATATTTTTTAATATTTCAAATCCTTTGGAATGTAAGAACTTATTCAATAGAGACAATAGAAATAGGTTCACCTCCTTCTGGAAGAGGCTGAGCACCCCAATTAATAGCATAAACATTGTCCCTTTCAGGAACAGTATAAGCAGTATTATTAATGAATCTAAAATAGCCAGTTTGATCAGAGAAACCTGCACTACGATATCCAGCTGGAGGAGCATCTCTAGTGGAAACAATAGCAGTTCCATCAAGTCTAGAGACGAAAACAATATAATCGGTCTCATAGATATTTAATTCATTGTTGACAAGAGTAAAATTAGCAGCATCTTCAATACTACCTGAAATAAGTCTTCCATCATTCGCAATAGATACTGTTGTCAAATGAAGAGGAGAACCAGATCGACGAATTTGAAGTAGAAATCCATTAGCATAATAAGCAATTGAAGCGATAAAGACGATCAAGTAAGTGATTGGAAACATTTTTAAAATTTGTATAAAAGATATTTGAAGTTGAAAATTTTACTACTTAGTTTAGGAATTGAATTGGAGTGTATGTATAAAGATAAAAAAGAATCAAGTCTGAGGAGAAATGAAAAAAAAAAAA